>CM062816.1:1371556054-1371644112 GCA_031772625.1 Pinus tabuliformis | reverse complement strand
GGGATCTGGGGTTGAGGGATCTCTGGATAATAGGGTATCACCCCTATCTATTGCCCATAGGGTGGAAAATGTATCTCCCCTATCTTTGTCTATTGTAGAGTACACCCCAGTTGGCATCTTTCTTTCCCACTGATCTGGTCAATGGGTGTTGGCTACTCTAGTTAGGCACGATCCTTACTAATTATGGTAAGTGGAATCCCACTCAAGCTAGAGATGTAGGTGTTCTACCACTTGACTCTTCAGGGCCCCACTGGGAAGATCAACAGGTAATAGGATAAAAATGATCCTTACCATTTATGGTAAGTGGCATCCCTCCTATTATCGCCAGACAATGGGATAGACATGATCCTTACCTCATAGGTAAGTGGCATCCCTCCTACTGTTTGTTAGTTTCCCGGGTCATAGAATTGGCTCCTCATTATAGATTTTCCTGAGTTGTAGCATTGGCTCCCTGATGGTAGAGTTTCCTAGGTTGTAGGATTGGATCCCCATTGGCAGAGTTTCACAGGTTGTAGCATTGGCTCCCCACTGGCAGAGATTCTTGGGTAGCAACATTGGCCTCCCACTGGTAGTGACTTCGAGTGGTAGAAGTGGCTCCCTGATTAATAGAGGGTGGTATATTGAGCTCCCCTATGATGTTAAATTCTTCTTCTTTTAGATTCGAGAGTGTTCAACATATGAGCAGAGTCAAGAAAGAGATAAGCAGGAATAAACAAAGATGAATTGAGATGAGAAGTGATGACATTTGATGACAAGATACTTGAGATGGGACATGATATGATTAAATGATTGGAATTTCTCCCTAGATGAGAGGGAGTATTAATTTTTGGAAGCTCAGTGACAAATTCAAACCATGGGACTAGATTCCTCTTTTCGAGAGGACTAATTTTGACTATTGAAGCACTCAATTTGGATAAGGGAAAGTGTATTTTTGAAGAAAAGTGCATATGCACACAAAAGGACAAGTCATCCCTAATTGGAAAATGGACACCCTTGGAAGCCTATAAATACAAGTGAACTCAAGCTCATTGGGATATCACCATACATCTTCTTCTTCTCTTCTTCATTGATTGGTTTGCACAGGTCTGAGGCTAGGTCATGAAGATTGGTTCGTACAGGTCCAAAATTGCAAGGTCTAAAGATCACACATGTTTTTAGGGTTTTGGTTTCCAAAAACAAGTTTGACACAGGAAAATTTCAACTGCAACCGCAGGCACGCAGACTCATGCATGCGGTTGGACGGTTTCAGCCCCACTCTCTCTCTCTCCATGTGGTTGGAACCTAGGGTTTGAGCTTTACAGTTGACCACAAAGTTCAATAGACAACCACATATATTAACAGTTGACTGCATGCTTCTGAATCCGGGTGTTGATTATTAGTATTGTTGTGCTCACCTCTTGGATGTTGTTTAGTTGATTTTGTTGGATATTTTTTTAATTGAATATATGGGTCATTGTACTCTCTCTTTGCTAAAATATTCAATGACAATCTAATAAGAAGAAAAATTTGAAAGGGTTTTACCCCATGTGGGGTTTTGCCGTGGTTACTGACCAATCCTAGTGTCTCTATGTGTGAATGCTTTTCTTCTATTGTTCCTTTATGTTCCGTTGCATTTTTGATGATATTGTTCTTTATACATAATTGCATATATTGGTGAATAATGTTATAATGTTGTGGGGTGAATTCAATGTGTAAATAATGAAATGCAACTATCTAAAGCAAAGACAAATATAAACTTAAGGAAAAATTAACAGGAAGTGCCATGAACGATAGACTCGGGGGGGATAAAATTTAGTTATGTTAATGCCTATAAGTGATGGATTTAATTTATCATTAGCATGATTGACATCATCTTGATTTTATATTTTTACATGACCATATTGTTGTGTGTGTTTTCCTCTATGATTTCAATCATGGATTTTATTCATTTGTGGTGTTACTTCTCATTTTTCCTCTTGCTTTTCCTTTTGATACTAAGACAGGCCTTTGATCTACATATTTGGTGCCTAGGGTCTGAGTCAAATCGATTGAATATGGCGGGGAGGGCATGGGGATTAGAAAAAGATATCCAAAGAGAGTCACATATGAGGGACATGAATAGTGATCAGCTGAACAAGTTCCAGTCAAGGAGGAAATTAGAGTTGGGAAGATGGGTTGGAAAGAAATCCCATGATGAAACATACTGGAGAGTTACTCCTGGAAACCACAACAGACATGAGTGAAAGCATGAAGTGAAGGAAGTTGTCACATAACAACAATGTGAAAGGTAAAAAAAAAAAGAGGAATCATGGAAGAGAATTCCATTAATTGATGCGTGCCTTGTTATGTACAAGGAATTATCTAAACCTTGGTCTCAATTGACAAAAGTCAATGTATGTTATCCTCATGACTGAGTGAATAACAAAATGATGGAAGTGGTATGGTAGCCATGGAATGGCACAAGGGAAGTTCTATGACCTTAACTTGATATCGATATACATGAATCTGTGAAATTCCCATGATCAGGTCTATATTTATATACATTTGTAAATGCCATTGTCACTGACAGGTTTTGTCAGTAGCCATTCTTGTGGAGGAATGATGGTTTATACTTATTTTTTACGTAAATGTAGATGGCATAAAAATATTCTCGGGTGCATTAGAAATCAATTAGGAAATAGGTATCCCTAGTTGATTTATGATTTTGATATCATATGCTTATAATTATACCCATGTTACATTATGAAAAGGGAATGTTGAAAGATATAAAAACAAAATGAAAGCAATATAATTTGTAACATGTGGAGAAAGACACTAGAGGCAGTGTTGCCTGGTGTATGTGGATGGAGACAATGTGGTCTCTGGATTTGTCAATGTTGTTATGTACATGTCATATTGTGTTATGTGTGTTGTGTATGTGTTGTGTTGTACATGTGTATATGTTGTGTGTGTCATGTGTATGTGTATGTACTGTGGTGCGCCATGTATGCATGCATGTGTTGTGTAATGTTTTGGGGAAGGAAAGTATGGACTGTTTGGGCCCTTTGTGTTGCGTAATGTGTATGGAATAGGAAGGTATGGGACTGTTTGGGCCCTTGTGTTGTGTAGTGTGTATGGAACATGCATGTATGGGACTACTGAGGCTTGCAAAGGTGTGGAACACACCTATATTCTTGTTGACGGAAGACTACCTGGTTTGGTAGTTCCCATATTCATAGGATGGAAATTGGGCTTTTCTATATTTATTTGTTGCTAAGTGCTCACCTTGGGGCCGATGAGACACCTAGTAAATTTGAAATAGAAGAGAAGAGAATAGAAGAGAATGCACTAGGTGATTGTAGAGCTTGGAAACGAATCTAGTGTGTGTATGTGGTCAAAGAGAAAAGAAGGCACTGGATGCTTGCCGAGATTGGAAAGCAATCTGGGGTGTGAATGTGGTCAAAGAGAAGATAAGGCACTAGATTCTTTTCGATCTTGGCAACCAATCTAGTGTGTGTATGTGGTTAAAGAGAAGATATAGCACTGAATTATTTATGGGCTAGAAAACAATCCAGTGTGTGTATGGGAAAGGAAAAGGCTACTGCACATGGGGGCTTCACTCAATGAACCTTTAACATATCACGTGCATTCCTAGCATACTAAACAATACCCTTAATTTGATTACATATAGGAAAATACCTCTAAAATTCACATTATTTAACCCCTTACCAATACGAACCCAATACACCTTCCCAATTTAAAAAACCCCTACTTTCCTTATATATTGTAGGTACCTATTTTTTCATTAACATTTTTTATACCCCTTTATATTTTTTCATTAACTTTGAGCTCCATTTTTTATACCTTCCAATATAAAAACCCTTTTATTATGTGCTCAATATATTATGTCATTTTTTCCTCAATATATATCCCCCAATATGAACCCACGTGGTATGGTATTTCTCCCCCAGTGAAGCCCCTGTGCTACTGGATGCTTACTGGGTTGGCAACCGATCCAATGTGTGTAAAGTACGAAGAAAATTAAGATAATAATTAAAGAAGAATTCTGAGTTCACCTCATAAATAGACTATTGATGAGGTGTGATTTAAATTTATCGTATTTCCTCATTATGAGTCTCATGAAATTTCTGTGCCTATGGTGTAGGAAAGCATATGGGATTTCCATCCAAATGAATGAAATCTACCGCAAGGTGGAATGCCAAAAACATTGTTACACAGGATTTACGTTTGTCAACAAAAGTATCTGCCATAGGTTTGGTGGCTAACCTAGAACAAAAAAGAGACAAGGAACCCAATGCTTTCCTTAAAGTAAATAGCTGGAAGAATGAAGCCTACCTAGAATCCATCGCAATCTTCACTCCTTGTTTAGCTTGGATGCTCCAATTCCAACTCCAATTGCCAAAATTATAACTTGCACAGTCAAATAACACAATCCAAGAAACTACGAGATCTATGCAATATCATATAAATACTCTATTCAATAGATCAACATGGTATTGAAATATATGAAATAACAACATCACATATAGGAAAACATAGAATTCTTTGCATTAATATAAATGGAAGGAGTTACAACCATAAATAAGTGTTGATCTTGTAAAAGAGATCCTCCAGGCTAACTTGTCCTTTCCTTGTCACAATGTGCACCTCCAATCACCCTAAATGCATGAAATGAAACCTCTCACAATAACAACATAAGGGTAGAATCACTCTCCAAAAGCCAACCTCTTGCATATGGAAGGTTGTAAATATATAGAGGAGTGGGGTAAGTTGGGAGTTCTTATCCAATTACCAATCTAAGGTTTTAGATCCACCTTTGATGGGAGGATGGGATCAAAGGATAAGGGATGGAAACTCCAAAGTAGGGTAGGATATGATCTGAATGTTTTATCTAAGGTAAATGGTTGTAACAAATTCTGGAAGCTTCTGGAAGAGGAGGCTTCTATAATTTCTCTCTTTTTCCTGAATTTCTAGAACCAACGCAGGTGCAAAGGGGAGAAACATGTAGGTGATCAGCATAGGCCACAGTGGAGCAACCTATAGGTGAATGCTATCCAACAAGAGGCTAGGGAGCATTGGTCCTAAAACTGGCTCAGATGATGCAGTTTCAGGCAGAAACTCTAGGGAATGAAAGAGACATGCTTAGGGCTTTGTGCAAGATGATGACAAGGGGGAAAGGATTTTGATTGATCCCATTAGGAGGCCTATTAATTAGATATGACAAAATGCCCTATAGAAAACATGTTAAAGTCATGACTTCAGGAACAGAGCCAATGTGGGACACCAACACTCAATGGTGCCCACTGATCACCATGAAGCATGCTATGACCTATATGATAGTTTTGAAGGTAGGGATGTTCCTTGGATTTGAGCTCCTTCCGATGCGAGGAATCCTTGCAAAGGGATAGATCACCCAAGGGATTGAGAAGTAGACAAAGGGATGCCTGAACTAGTAAGGTGACTGAAAACTCGAAAAGGGAGTAACCAGATTACCCAAGGGATTTAGAAGCGTAGAAGTGAAGGCCAAAATATTAATTTTGGTTCTTAGTCACGAGCATAGCTAATTGTGGCCAAAAGTGCATTTGGGGTGTTCCTAGAAACAATGAGCTGCAATTTTTTCATTGAGTGAGCAAGGGCTCAACATAGCATCAAAGAGAATAATCCAAGTTGGATTGAACACCTCCAAAGGCATCAAAATACTCCAAAGGACCATTAGGAAAATGGATGAATTATGAATTAAAGTCTATCATACTTTTATTTGACAATTGAATTCTAATTGGATGATTATCATATCTTGTTTATTGGTTGAAGAAAATGCATAAAGCACTATAAATGTTGTAAAGAGTCGAGTCTATAAAGCTCCATGAAACAACATGTTTGTTTTTCAAGTATGTTCATTATATATGTCATTGAACACCGAGGACAGTGTTCACCGAAGGAGAGGGGTTTGTAACACCCCAATTTCTTATCCTCATGTACACAATGTAAATACTTTTATAAATTAAAAGGTTGAGAGAGGGACACAAATTCCATTGCTTGAGGGAATTGCTATTTTAAATATCAGTCCTTAGTTGGTTGAGTGGTTTAAATGGGACTGATTGTGCCATAAATGAACTGAAAGAGAAAGGATAGAGGCAGGTGTCCTTTGACTCCCATAACAAGCAAGAGCAGGACAAAACATTAAGGAAACATGGGTTGTGTTTTCCAATAAGAGAGGAAGGGAGGGGAACAGGAAAGGGAGAAAAATTATTGAAGGATGGATACCTGTGCTCTAGAGGGGAGATAAAAAGGGGAAGTAGAATACACAAAGGATAAGAACCTCTTGGCACGAAAAGGATAGAGTAGAGGTACAAAAGACGGATTTGGAGCTGCGTTGCTTAGCTCTGAGGAGAGAAATAAACCAAATGGAAGCCTTGTCAAAACTTATTGGGCATAAACATTACAAAGAGCAGTGGCTTTCCTTAAGGATGAAGGCTTGGTGGCCTAGTGGAGCTCTAGTCTAGCTATATATTCATTGAAGGTTTCCCTCTAAAAGCACTCCACCTCAAGCTTTGGAATCTAGCTTAGGGGTGACAACTACAAGTAATAGTGGTTGTAGCTTGTCTATGGTTGGGTGGAGAGTTAGAGTCCCACTCTTAGTTGGAACATTCCTGCATTGCTTAAGATAAGTGATCTTATGTTTGTTATTCATAATAAAAACATGTTGCATTCCTAGTTTATATGATGTTATTGCTGCATGAGGAATGTCTATATTATTATTATTATTTGTAGGAGTGACAAATGTGTTGTGTTAATGCTTGAAGGTGTTGGAATAACATGTAAAGAATATTGACTATTACAACAATGTTTAGCATGAGTATTTTTCTTTATTGTAATATGATGACTACAAGGTTTCAAGCTTGCATGAGCATTGCTTATGTTGCAATGTGGTGAAATTGAGGATTCCTCCTCTTTTCTCCTCGTTGGCCTGTTAACTTGCTTGTTTTATACACATGTTTCCCTTGGTTGTTTTCCATAGTGTTGACCCTCAGTTTGGGTTAGTGTCTTCACTCTTTCCAAATCATAGAGTCGAGAGAGTCCTTGTTCTAGACTCAGTTGCCTTGAAAATTACAAGATAAGTACTCTTGTGTTTTTTAAATGATAATGAATCTATGTTGCATTCTAGATTGAAATGGTACATATAATATAATGGACATGGATTGTGTTCCTATTGTTCACCTAAATGATTAATACACTGTGAAATGTTAAGGAAAATGAAATGCTCTATAAAGAACCAAATCCAAAATCATAACAACGAAAAATACATGAACTCTTTTCATTACACATATAATGGTTACATTAGAGACAGCCTGTTGTGACAGGGTTTGTGTGCATATGCTGGCTACAAGCCTATATTGCAGTTTTTATGGCCTTGTGTTAATGTTGAGGATTACTTCCTCTCTTAACTTTAATAACCCGTGATTTTGCATCAGGGGCTTCTTCAGCCTTGCATTTTCAACAACATGCATTCTCACCCTAGCGACATTAGTGCTTAACCTCCTCATGATGGACACCATCATCTATGCCATACCTTGGTGGTGAAATGGCGTGGAAGCTTTTTTCTTGAATGGATGTTGATAGCCATGGTGTTCTAGGGATTGATACCTCCTTCAGAGGAGTAAACCTCTGGCCACTTCTTAGGGCCAAATCTCTTAGAGGTCTTCAACAAGTGCCACAATGTTGTTGGTCAAGGAATTGCAAGCCTTAGGGTGCACCTTGGCATGCATATATTCAAGGAGTACTGATCTCCTCGTAGCCTTCTTGACATCTTACAAATCCTAGGGACTCTAAAGTTAAACTCTAGCATAAGCTCGAGAGGGATAACACTAGTGGGTGCTTAGTAAGTCATAGTGGCCATGGCAGAATGCTGGCATAGACCCAAATGGTTGCGGTACCATTTCAGTCGAGCCACAAGTAAATCCATGATTTAATGGTGAATTTTACACAAAGCAACATTGCAACGAAGCTAGGATGGGATTTAAACTTATCGTTTAATCAGATAATCTTAAGTGATGGGTTTGATGAAATATCGAGCCATGTAAGCTCCATATTGGATGTTTTCCTTATCGTGATTAGGAAATGGAGGGTGACATGGGTTGTGTTATCACAAAATCAGACCCTGATAGCTGCTGATCAGGAAGACCTTATGTAACTCTTTCAAACCAACTTTTGGCTGAGGCTTAGCCTCCTCAACCTGAGAGGGCTCTCTCAAAGGTTAATGATTTTGATAAAGATTAGATGGCTAACTCTATGAAACAAGTGAAAAATATGAATGGTTGAACATGATCAGTAAACATCCATTGGGCTTATGGAGTCAACAACACCTCAATATAACAATGAACTCAACCTTACATGGAAGTCAGGGCATTCAACATTTAAACATTCAGAACATAAACTCATATGGGACAACACAGTTTATAAATGTATACAGGAAGTCAGAGCACATTCAGTGAATTCTGAGTGATTATACATCCATACCACTGTAAGAAATAAGAAAAGGACAACATCACATATTCTGAACATGAAAAATCCCTCATGAATCCTGAGAAGTAAAGTCAAGCATGTATTACTGAAGCTGAGTCTTACATAGGCCAAATGCAAGCTTTTTTCATAAAATTTCCACCCTTTGTACAATAGATATTCTTCTATATATAGAGCTCTTTACATAACTGAGATTCCTCCTCCAGCATGAGGGGAATTCGAATTCATCCTACTATGACACCTATTGATACATAAAACTAATTATAAATGCAAATGACACCTAACTAGCAGTCCTAGAGACCTAATGCAACTAGGAGTGTAACTCCTTATCATGATTCAACAACCTTATCTGAGCATTTAAGCATTATTTGACAACTTGCAACTCAAGAAGTCGAATTTGATGAAGCCTCCCACGTGGTCATCTGACTGCTGAAGACAAACCCTAGAAATTAGGGAACATGTTTCCCTGTTTTTAGGTTTAGATCCCTGAAAATTGGCACATGGGACAGAGCCTTTATCTCTTCATCCATGACACATTTTACGAAACTGAAGGAGGTTTTTGTAGCCCATGTTGTCCAGAACAAAAACCTCTCCTGGTTTTTAAAACATTCCTCAGCTGTCCAGAAACTGTCCTTGAAAAACACGTGGCAAACAAGAAAATCCGTTTCTGAAAGTAGGGTCTCAATGAAAGCTTAGTATATTCTAACTGAAAACACTTATGAATAAAGTGAGATAGGTTATTGTAGCTGGACATTTTATGAAGAGAAACCTCCCTCATAATTCCAAAATACGTCTTCCTGTAACCAAAAACGGATCTTGAAAAAGACTACTAAACCAGTAGACAAAGCTTGACTTTCAGCAGTTTCGTAGCGCAAGTTTAACCATAAATTCCTCCCACCTCAGAACGAATTTGAAGAAACTGAAAGAGGTTTTTGTAGTGCAGCATGTTAGGAAGAAAAGCCTCTTTCAGTTTGCAAAATTAAGTTCTCGTCTGCTCAGGAAAGCTTTTGGAAGTTAACTAGTAAAACAATTTTTCTGCTAAAACAGGCTGCTACAGGGTTTCGCAGCGCACTACGAAACTGCTGTGTAATCACGAAAACACAGCTTAACGCCAAATTCAATTGTCTTGAGCTTATTTATCTTGGATGCCTTTCATCTGTCCTAAAGTTGTTCAAAACTGAATGCAGAGGCATCATTCTTCAAGGAAAAATTCAAAAAGGTAAATCATCAAATTTGAGGACTTAACCTTACTTGCTGCGTAATTTTCCTTAGTTAAGGAAACCTTTCCCGATGTATCTTGATTCCTTTATTGCAGGTGAAGTATTGAGCATGACAATTGACCACAGAGCCTCCAATTTTTTGAAATGAGCTTCTTGATTGCATGTTTTTGAGGTTTTTCTTAGTTTGGCAATTTCAAAATTTACCAAATTCAACTTTCTCTTCAACTCTTCAAAACTACATTCCTCTTGTTGAGAGATGACTGCCTTACCTCTGTCATTTTTATACAGCTGTGATGATGTTTCCTAGGCCTAGGGCTGAGTCCTATTTCAGCTCCTATGATATCTCCCTTTCTTTGGACATTTTCTCCTTTGAAATCACTTTAGATAAATCAACCTGGAGAAAATGCCTTGCTTAATTGAGGAGCTTCCTCGCTTGAATTTGATGAAGATTTCTAATCTCTGATCACCATGGGCTTGTTTTCTCAAACTAAGAATTGTATCAAATGTATATTGCATGAACACGACCAAGATCAGCATGAGTATGTCTAGGATCAATTAACCTTTACCTTACCTTTTTCCTTTGAAATCTTTTCAGTGATAACAGGTAGGATGCCATATCCTGGTAGTTTGTTGTTGCATCACAAAGGAACAACAAAGATGTCTGGGCATTGAGCCAACTGGGCTCACATCTTGGATGCGGGAAGCATTCTCGTTGGCTAGGATGGAGCTGACATGAAAACTCATCACTGCGGCCATATACCATAAGTTTGTTTTTGCAAACAAAAAAGGATGGAAGGATGACATAGAGCTAGGACAAGTTGGCCTCCGTGTAAGCTTAGATGCACTGGGATTAGAGCATGATGGGCCTTGGGACAACTCAACCCATAGGGCTCCCTCGGAGGTTGATTATGAAGCATAATAAGGAAGGGTTAGGATGGTTTGACACTAGATGTTGTTGCATTGCCATGTTGTGAACCAATCAGAAGCATAGGTCATGTAGAGGTATGGCCCACCGACCATGTGTCCTATAGGTCCCACCCTCAAAGTGCAGAAAGGTGGGGGTAAGAGGAGCATCAAGGTGTTGGGACTAGGATGACATGTCCTGGAGGTCCCACCCCAGAAGTGCGTAGAGGTGCAGTTAAGAGGAGCACTAGGGTGTTGGGACCGACATGGCATATCCTAGCATTCCCCTCTCTAGAGGTGAAGAGGAGCAGGAGCAGTGAGTTATCGGGGTGATGTGGCATGGAATGTCATGGAACTACAACCCCGTGAACCAACCAAAATCCAGGGTGTGCGAGGGTGTGGCCCACCAATCCAAGTGTCCCGGAGGTTTCATCCTGGAGGCTCAAAGCAAAGCAGTTGAGGAGTGCGCCAAGATGGTGGCATTGGGGTGACTTGGTCGGCCAATCCATGGAGGAGACGAGAGAGATGGACCCCAATTTGTCGTTTTGTGCTTGTTGGTGGTTTAGAAACCCAATACCGCTTTCTTTGACACCCCTTGTCGTGGTTTTGAAAAAGGTGCTAGAGGGTGTTAGATTCAATCCCAATCATTTATTTGGCGATGGGCGGGTTTGGAAAACTTCCCTTTATGACACCCTTTCCCTTGTTAACTTGCAGGGATGTTGACCTGAAAAAATTCGTTGATTGAGAGCGCAAGTGATGTGGATCGCTGGATCAACAATGGAGTTAATGGCCTCAGTGGGATATGACGTAGACAGGGACCACCGGGCTAGACAATGTGGATGATTATTATTGGTTCTGAGGATTAGTGGATAATGGGACCTATTAGTTGTGGGTGTGTGGCATATATGAATATTATGTCTTCCATCCCATATATATATACATTTTTGTATACACATATGCACACACACACACACACATATAAACATGTGAAGGTTAGGAGTCTCTAGTTATGAGACAACGTGGCAAATTATTATTGGTCCCAAGGATTAGTGGATGGTGGGATCTATCATATGTGGGTGTGTGGCGTACATGAATATTATGTCTGCCATCTTATATATATATAAACATGTCAAGGTTGGGAGGCTCTGGTTACGAGACTCTAGAATATGGGTGGTAACCTTCATTGGGTAACTCAAACCCTAGAATTGAGAATTGATGATGGAAATAGGTAAAGGAAAAAAGAAAAAGTGATCCCATTCTTATGATAGTACAAGGTAATTGGATCAATAGTAACAACCCTCCCACTGGGTTAGGTGGGGTGGTTGTTACATTCACAAATCACAGAGAAGACAAAGTTGCCTATTAGATACTTGGAATCAACATTTTAGGGGGATCTAGTGAGAGGCAAAACAAGGTTCACTTAGAAAATGATACATGCAAGATGAAGATGGTTGACAGTAAATCCAGTTAGGAAACTACCTTATGATGTAAAACAAATAAGACCATATCTAATTAAGTATGTAAAATCCATAATTTAAAATTTTCCTTCGCACTAGTAACTTTATTTATGAAATTAATAAAATAAAAACACAGTTAATTTAAATTATAATTCGATCTCATATAACCAAAAACCTTTTGTACTTGGCTAAGAGAAAGTGATTCAATTTGGCTAAAAGCTCATATTCTTTGAATGTAAGAAAATGGGTTAACAATGGAGTGAAATTTATCCCACACAACCATTGATAGTTGTCCCAACTAATGGTTTAAAAACTCAATCACAATACATTTTATCATTGGAAAACACACACACACACATGATATATTATATATATATATTATATATATATATATATATATATTATATATATATATATATATATATAGGAATGGGAACGGAGCTTCCAAATTGAATAGTGGATGCATTCGATGATTTTCCTCCCTTTGAATTCTCACCATCCAATTTTTAACTTGCTGAAAATTTAACAACATCAATAATCCTCCTACTTTATTGTTGTGCAATGATCTGCATAAATTTTGATGGCCACTAATCTTGGTAAGTCTACATATTTACATTTTTACTCTACCTAAATTTATGTAGAGAATTACATAAATTATGATGAGCAAGAACTCTTGGTAAATATATGTATTTACATGAAGATAAAGAATGTACAAAGTAATTTTTGGATTTACTTTTTATTGTTACACTAGTCATTGAAATCCACATATAACTTTATTCAAATGTTGTATTCATTAGTTTTGCTTCCTTTCAAAATATGAGAAACAAAAAGATTACATATAGTTTTTGCAATTTTTTTTTTCTTTCTCTTTCTCTTTTTTTTATAAACAATTGTATTTATAAAACAAGGAATTTCACAATATCACTTAAATGAGAGGTGAACTAATATTGGAATTAGTGGTTCTCTAATTCTTTAGATTTTGACATTTATTTCAGGGCTAGAATCGAACAAACTAATTTGGACAATATTATGGGTTGTGGCTATTTAAAATACTTAGACATTCAAATTGTGTAAACGATATAACTCCATTTAAATTGTGTAAAGGACATAACTCAAAGTGAATATAACCATCTTTAACAAATTTCAAACAAAATTGACTAAAAAGTATATTAAAAAAACAAAATTTTAAACAACTTTAAAATTCAATTAAATTTTAAAAACAATTACAATTATAAATAATTTTAAAACAATTTTATCCAAAAATTCACATATGTTTTTATAATTGTTTAGCTTTTAGTTTTTTAAAAATGCACAGTAAAATAGTTTTTAAAATATGTTTTACATAAATTTTTAATTTTTAATTTTATTAAAAATATTAAATAAATATTTTGATATTTATGTAAATAATAAAGGGTTGAGAAACTTTGATGGTTAACTGAATTGTTTGAGTCTCATCATTAAAGAACTTTTGTTATTGAGAGGTTAAAGGTTCAATTTCTCTTGAAAACCTTAGGGTTAGGCTCCGTGGTTGAGCCGACAAGAAGTGATCTATTTAGGTGGATCTTTGAAATACAATTATTTCATGGACATAGCAGTCACTAGGAGTTAAATTTGACGTGTATTTACCCATATTCCCTTATTTAACTACCATTTTAAAATATTCGCTTTAGTGATTATGATTACCTAAGTTTATTTGACGTGTATTTACCCATATTCCCTTATTTGACTACCATTTTAAAATATTCGCTTTAGTGATTATGATTACCTAAGTTTTGGAACCATCAATTTGATGAGTGACTTAATTTTTTTTACGTTAGTGATTATGTTGGCTGAGACTCCAAGATAAGTATTGCACTATGAAACACCCACAATACTAAGACTTTAAGATGAGACTTCAAGATAAGCATAGACTCATCTATCATGCATATTTAAACTTATTAGAAAAAGCTTGTCTCTGTCTTCAGTCACACCATGTGATCCTACATTGTACACACTTAAGCATAAAGCATGAACATTGAAGCCTAAAGCTTAAAGGTTGAGACTCACATAACATGTCCACACCCATGGGCCATTAGTATTCTATATAAAACACTAACTCATTTTTCTTGTTTATGTAGGTGAAACAATTGTTTTTTTTTTTATTTTGAGAGTTTTATGTAGTTTTTTTAGTGTTGGCACATTGGTGATAGATCTCAATTTTTATAAAATGGGTCTATTTATTAGTTTGATTAGAAAATAAATATATTTTATGGTTGGATATAGAAATCTCAAATGTGTGGTTACCAAGGCTATGATGTTTTGGATACATTCACACTTGAATCTAAACACAACTAGGTTTGTGCCTTTTAGGTGTTAGCCTGGTCAGAAGATTATGAATTTCTTCAAAATCCATGCTTGCATATTATTATTTCTTGAAATGTTAGAATCCTCCCAAATTCTTATTTAAAAGTGGTTTCAAACTTGTATTATTATTTATAAGGTCCTCCTTAAGTCCAACTCATCAAATTGTAAGCTAAGATCGATTGTTCCTCTTCAAAATACATTATAGTTAATGGGTTTGACCAAGCTACTTGAAAACATTTCAAGAATGGTTTAGCATAATTTGTAAAACCTTTGAAATTATGTAAATAGTGACTATACATAATTGCACCAAATCATTGGTTAGTTTGACATTAGGAATGAACATGGTTGAATATGTTTGATCTTTTTAAAGTAATATAAAACATATACATCTATGATATTACTTGGTTGAAGCTTATTTTATGGTTAAGATAGAATTAAAAAATTACTAACAAAAAATACAAAACTTATATTAACAAAAAAATTGTTTTACATTCACAACAAAAAATTAACAAAAACACATAATACATTATATTTAAAAGATAGGTAAAAAAACAAACATCATGCCTCCCTGATGGGGCTGAGAGGAGGACGATACTATCCATCAAGATTAGAGCAGTAAAGGTCATGTATATCATTAAAAAAATAAGTGGAAGGGGTAGCATTACCACCCCCACACATGAAAATGCATGCCATGCAAACTCAATACGACAACAAAGTTTTTCCCAAGTGTAAATCGATTACAGACGGAGGTATGAAGGTTTTGTAGTCTATTGTTGTGCACCTTGTTCTGGAATTTGTTCTTGAGATTGATACAGAAGGTGTGCGGGAAGGTGGTGAGGAGTCGCAACGGAACAAAACCATCAATGTTGGAGCTCACCACCAAAACAACATTTGGTGGGTAAATTAGGGGAATTTTGAGGTCTAAAATGAGCCTCCTAAGGAAATAATAAAATAATAGCTAAACCAATAAAATAATATTTATGAATTTTCAATTTACTTTTTGCACCACAATCCATGTAACTGTGATTAAATTTAATTGAAAAATTGTACCAAAAATAAAATTAATAAAAAAATTGTAATGATATGACTATAAATAAAAATGAGTTTTTCAAAAAAACCATCATAATTAAACAACTAATGCATTTTCCTTTGTATTTAAATAGCTTAAAATAAATTATAAATATAAATTCATAAATTCTTAACGGTATAATATACTTTTAATTAAAATTGATATTATTTAAATTATACAATTAAATTATATAATAGCATGTAATTAAGATACAATATAAAAATCAAATAATATAATATAATAACTTTAATATATTATCTTAAATATTAATTTTATATTTCATATTGAATTGAATTAATTTATAACATAAGAAGAAATAATAAATAATTTAATATAATCATAGTGAATTGAGTTGTATTTAAACATAAAGAAAAAGAGTATTAAAATAAATTTAATTTATATTTATGAGTAGGTATTTATTTATACATGTATAGATATTTATTTATAATTAATTTCAAATTGTAATATTTTCAAAAATATGAAATGACAATAATAATATTTTATTCGAAAAATATGAAATGACTTTTATTATGAGTACTTTACTTTATGATTTTAAAAGTACTTAGAGAACTACCATGGTTAACCATGAGTTTTTATCCACCATTTAGAATGGTCGTATTTCCCTGAAAGTCATGGAAATTCCGGCCATATTTTGAGAAAATCTAGCAAAGATTTTTGTAAATCCAAGTTATAGTTGTTAAAATTTAAGATTTTAGGTGCCTTATAGGTTTTTGATGGTGCTGAATCCATTTCTACAATCAAAAACATGAT
The DNA here is from genome assembly GCA_031772625.1 of Pinus tabuliformis. NCBI lineage: Eukaryota > Viridiplantae > Streptophyta > Pinopsida > Pinales > Pinaceae > Pinus > Pinus tabuliformis. The sequence continues at coordinate 1,371,627,850 of CM062816.1, read as the reverse complement.
TCAAACTCTACCTCTACAAGATTTTTTTAATTTTTTTTGCCTAGATTCTGACCACTTTTGGCCATCCGGGTAATTCCTCTGCCTTTGTAGATGGCTTGTTGAGAATGTGACAAGTACCTTTAACTCAAGCAATAATACCTCACATGACAAGTCTCATGAACAACCAACATCATTTAGGACACCATATAATCCTTCTAGATAATAGGATAGCCAAAATTGAGTAGCATATTCCTTATGTTCTCCCTTCTGCACCCGTGGGATCTAGTGTAAAAGACTCGACCCTGGTTGATTCATATGATAAGTAGCTCAACTCTTACTTGGTTGCATGTCTCATCTTAAAGGTTGTCTAGTACTAGTTGGTTTGATGTTAATGTTCATTTTTTTTGTTATTTTGATAATGTTGCAAATTTTAGATTTTGGTTTTCTTGCTCAACAACCAGATGGTCAATAGACTTGGTTTCCCATTGGGCAGGTTGAGATCATCTAGCTTGCTTGGGTTGATACTGTAATATGTTTTGGTTAATGGAAGGAAACAACACCATCTTACAAAAAAAAAAATCAAACATCATGCTAAGGGAAAATTTAAAAGGAAACCCATAGTAAAAAAATTACTTGAAGGGTAGGAGTGCCCGTCAAATTTATACCCTGGCGGCCACTGATCTCTAGAATTCGTGAACTGAAGAAAAAATTGGAATAAAAAAATAAAAGGTTGAGAATATATATATTTGTTTAAATTGTCATATATCTACATTAACTCATAATTTAATTTAAAATATCTATTATAATATTTGTTTTTAATTTTTTTTTTTAACATATATTTATATTAAATTATAATTTTAAATATTTATTGATGATGATGGTTAACATTCACTAAGATGGATATGGTTTATAGAAATTTAAGGAGGTAAAAAATTACTTAAAAATGAATGTGAGTATAAGATGGATAATTTATGAAAGAGTGTTTTTCATCTTCAACCTTTTAACTACTGCAAATGTGACAAAATCTTTCATCCCATGTTGTTTTGGGAATTAACCAATTTCATAATGAAGTTCATGATAATTCTTATTTTAATAATATTCATTTTCTTCTTAACATTAGTGAAATACAAAAATATTTTTGATTTTAGAAATTACTAAGATCAAATTTTTTGATTTATCAAAATTATGCTGATTTGAAAAAATAAAATATATTTTAACATAAAAATAGATTTTGTAACCAACCTGTAATGCCCCTGGTAAATTTGGTGAATATTGGTTTACTGCAGTTAAAAGGCTCGATTTTATTTTATGGACCTTGGGCAAGGCCTAAATAATATTTGACATGGATAAATATTTTTATTTATTTATTTATTAATTTTAAAATGATTATACAATGATCATGAAATCACAATGGGACACAATGCTAGAGAGGCTCACACCAAAGTGGTTGAACATTTATGGGTTAGGAAGTTACCTGCCCAAAGTTTCTCCTTGGAAACAAAACTTCCAAAAGAAAGCCAAGAGGGTAATGATGAGGCTGAGGCAAAAAGCGGAGTGACGATTGTGAAAAAACTGAAGGATTCCAGAGCTGGTTGGCCAGTGGAATCCACCTCATACTTGAGTGCTCAAAATTGATAATATCGACCAAGTCTGGTTGGGATCAGATGGTCATTGAAGGAATCAATATAACTTGATTGCTATTTTGAACTAGATACCAGGTGTGAAGCAGGCTCAGGGGGAGACGCGGTAACAAGACTGGTCTTGTTGGCTGGGAGGAGCATTATGTTCCTAGTGATTTCCCGGTTTCCAAACAACCAAATTCGAACAGAGGGAATAGATAAGTGTTTTCAATTTGTCATTTTTATATTGATTGTTCAAAGTTCTGTAATTAAATAAAAAAAAATAGGATTAGTCTGGAACTAGTTGTCTTTCTTGAATAAAATTTTGGTGTTTATAAATGGCTTTATGTATGATATAGGTATTAAAACATGGTTGGGATTATTTTCTTAATCTTTTCTTAAAGGGTTAGGGTTAGTTCCCATGCCAGGTCAATTGAGTCGACAACTTGGATACAATCCCTATTTACCCAAAATATAAAGAAGATTAAGTTGAACTTAAAAAAGAGAGAGTTAACTGTTTGCATAGAAGTAGAATTTTGGGAAATTGGAGAATAGATGGAAGGTTAGAATCAAAGCTTAGAAACAAATTAAAATTAAATTGCACAAGGTTGTGTGCAATATCATAATATGAAGAGTGGATGGTCATCATATAAATGTAGGCTAGAAATACCAAAAATACCAAATAACCACTTAGCAGTATTTAAAAGATAAACGAATGTTACTCATTACAACATATATAAACATATTCCTTTTTGTAAAACAAAGAGTAATAGATAAAATCTATATCCAAGAGTAATCTCTCCTAAAACCATGTTGGTTAACAAAAATGACACATGTTGTACATTCTCGACACATCACAATCAATATTAGTATAAAAATGAATAAGTATAAAACAACATGCTCCCTTGCCTAGTAATCTCAAAGACTCATTATTAATATAATTAATATAATAGATGACAAGGTAACCATTATTAACATAATTAGTCTACTTGGGGTAGCTCAAGTGGTGATGACTGTGGAATGAAGTCTCACTGAATCGAAAATCTTGGGTTCGAATCTTGTGCTACTCTCCCCCTGTAGTGGGGTGAATAATGGACATGTAAACTCGAAAATCAGAAAGTCCTACCAAACTTACAAAAAAAATTATCAATATAATTAATATATTAATCAAGGTAATCTAATTAATATGTTATTGCAAAAGACATGCCTTGGTAATAAACGATAATTTGTAAACTGTGCATATAATAGATGACAACACTGGTGTAAAAGTCCATAACTTACATTTACACTATTATGATAAATAATAAAAAAAAAATTGGTTCACTATTATGATAAATAATTATAAAAGAAATTCGTGGTTAAAGTAATGAAGGATATCACACAACCAAATAATTATAAATAGCTATTATCATTATTAAAATTAATTTATGAATATTTATTATCTAAATTTACAAATAATAATAATAATAATAATAATAATTATTATTATTATTATAAAATAAAAATAGATTTGCGTTAAAAACCTTGATATTTCCTCATTTATATAAAACTAATTACAACCAATAAAAAGACAAAACTAAAATCCTATACATTTAGGATTATAATAATAATTTAACGTATTAAAAAATACATTCAAAGAATTTAAACTTCAGTGGAAAATTCGATGTTTTCCCTTTTATATAAAATAATAATAAAAACATTCAAAGTATTTAATACATTCAAAGAATTTAGCCTTACATGGAAAACTCTACATCTCCCTCAAAGATTGATTAAGATTAAAGTTCAAAACAAATTCCATATAAATTGCCATACATGGAATAACTCAATTTACAAAAGTCTCTTTTTTTTTCAGAGGGAAAAAAAACATGATATTATATTATGGAAAATGTTGAGTGGATACATATGCATATGAGGCTGGCCGGCAAGACAGGCCAAAGGAAATTAGCAATACATATAACCCTAAGGGTGGTGACCGAACAGTCCGGCCGCAAAGCAACATAAGAAGATGGCCGAGAGGCACATTAACAGCATGAAACCATACATAAAAGACATGAGCTGACCGACAGGCGGATCATGGAGACGATAGCAGAGACCGAACCATTATGATTCATGTAGAGGCATAGATCAACCTGTGACCAGGACATTAAAACATAGAGAAGTAAACCAAGGGAAAGGACATAGAAACAGAGAAAAGATTGAACAATTGAACAAAACAGCAGGATGAGGAAGGATCAATCAGGAAGAATCGATCATGGCAGAGATATGGATCAAAGTGGAGGAGAGGGGAGTCCTGTGATCCTGGAAGATGCAGGTATTCCGCCATTTCACAAGGTCCAGCACGTGAAAATGAAAAGGGATCTCCATGCGAGCTGCTGATCCGACCACCAACTGAAAGCATCTAGAACAGAAGAAAAAGACTGCAGGGGAAAGCCATATGAGGAGGAGAGTTCAAACCATACATTTAAAAATGTATATATTTAAAAATGTATATACATTTAAAGAATCTAAACTTACATTGAAAACTCAATATCATCTCTTTTATATAAACATTAATAAAAATTAAATTAAATATTTTTAGCACTTTATATTTTTTTCAAACTCTGTATCTTTATAGAAATTATTATATGAAATGGAAATAGAATTTAATTTAACATCATTTTATAATTTCTTTACATATCATATAAAATGTTAAAATATAAAAGGTTAAAATTAATCATTTTTTATATTTTATATTTTATTATTATTTTTTAAATTTAAAGAAATATTATATGAAACAGTAATGGAATTTTAATTTATATGGTCTATCCATCTTTAAAAAGTTCAGAGATTAATTATAATTCTTTAACATTTTATTTCTATGCTTAAAAAAGTAAGAGAAACATTCTCAAATCACCATAGTTTTGTTAATTTAAAAGTGAGAAACTTTCTCAAATCACCATAGTGTAAAGTTATTCTTTACACCTTTATTTAAAAAAAATGGAAATTATGGAAATTATGTTATAATGAAACATTGTTTTCTAGTTAATGACATTGCTACATATATCAGTATAGATCCATCTTAACTCCAGATCTACCAAGGGTTAAGAAGGATCAAATCTCTGAAGATGCAAACTTCTTTCTGAGTGCAAAACTTGAAGAAAGGTTTGCACCTCTAAATATTTGATTCTTCTCATGGATGGGTAGATCTTTAGTTACAATGGATCTATGCTAATTCTTAGTAATATTATTTATATTATATAAATTTCACATCTCTCTATATATAAAGTATTTTAATTTTTATTTTTATTAAACTTGTGATTTAATCTCTATAGAATATTCATAAAATATTTTTAGTAGTAGTGAGGATAGAGGATTTAGATATATCTCAAAAGTAATTATAGTTTTTTTTCCTTTTAGATTTAATTAAAAAATGTTAAAAAATGTTTTAAAATAAAATATTTATAAAATATTTTGATTATCTAGTCACAAAGGGTTATCCAAGTGGCTGAGAGCTAGGAACGAAATCCTCCCTACCCAGGTTCAATTCCCACAAGTGTCACTACAGATGCTGATAGTGTTGATAGTAAAAGTATATTCCTCATCTACAATATACAATGTTGTACATGTGAGATAAAAGTTATATTGACTATGAAATATAATAATATATTTTGCTCTAGAACTGAGTAATTGTCAATTGAGCTTAGCTTGGATGGTTGAGTTGAATAGTTTTTATCCTTTGCGCCTAGGTTCAAGTATTGTAATTTGACATGTTGACATTATGGAATAGAGTAACTTTGTTGTGTTCTTAAGTGAGTCTACCAACAACCTCTCTCTTGCCTTCCGGCTGAGAGAGAGGCAAACTCTTCTATATTGAGGGCTGACCTAGTACCAACAACCTCTCTCTTGCCTTTGGGTTAAGAGGGGGTCTGACTTTATTCCCAAGTGGTACACAATTTCCAAAATTTTGATTGTGAAATGATTTAGGGTTTTTGAGCATGTGGTATTGATAAATCATGGTATTGTGACAAAGCATATTTGCAAGTAAATAATATACATGGTAAAGTGAGGATGAATATCCACAATTAAGAATCTTATTATATTGTAAGTATTAAATGTTTATGCTCATTTAAGAACACTACAACATCTCCCCATACTTGCTTCTATATTAATTTTAACCTTTTATTATTTTTTAGTTGAGCAACATTTAAATATTTACAAATATTTGCACCACTACAACTTCACTCTCATATTGGGTTGTAAAGCGCCTCTTGAATCAATTACATGTCCACAAGTTTTATGTAGAGTTGATATCTCATAACAGGTTTGGTGTCAAACTCATATATTCTTTAGGGGAAAAATATAATTAAATATTTTGTACTAGATTTCTAATATACTAATAAAAGTTTAACATATATATGTTAAATTTTATATATATATATATATATATATATATATATATATATATATAAATAATTTAACATATATATATAATGATTTAAGTTAATATTTGATGGAATTGATTATTGTCATCCAATTTCTATGTCTTCTATTAGTTGGTGATCGACTTTCTTCAACACCCCTATAGGTTGTATTCAAGGACATTCTTATATTTCAAGTCTTTCATTAGACACGCTTGTTTAAATTTATAACCATGTCTCTCATGACACTATACTTAATTTCCAAAATCCACCCTATAGATTGTACTCAAGGACATTCTTATATTTGAAGTTCCTCATTGGACTCATTTGCTCAAATTTATAACCATGTTTCTCAAAACACCACACTTAATTTCCAAAGGCCGTAGTCTAACGAGATTGCTTTTTTGCCCTAAAAGTTATGGAAATTCCGACCATATTTTGAGAAAATCTGGCTAGGATTTTTGTAAATCCAAGTTACAGTTGTTAAACTTCAAAATTTTAGGTGCCCTAGATGTTTTTGATGGTGTTGAATCCATTTCAACCATTAAAAACATGATTCAAACACTACCTCTACAAGATCTAAAAAAATAAAATTACCCAGATTCCAGCGACTTTTAACCATCCAGGAAATTCCTCCGCCTCCATAAACGACTCCATTTCATAAACACTTTGCTATTATTTATATTCTATTAAACTAAAATGTCCTTTATTAATACAAATTAAGAAACCGTGTGATACTCAACAATATAAAAAATTATAATGACTTAAAAAATATTTATTATTTTATATCTATTCATTTAGAGCATTCTTCTTATCTCTGGAAGATCCCTATGATCCAAAAAGATGTAAACGAAACACCAAGAAACCAAACTAGAACTAGAAATACACTAAGAGTTAGTGAAGTGGAGTATCTTTCTGCCCACCATACCACCTTTAGAATCTTCAAACGAGAGTTATAAGCTTAAAACCCCTCATCCCCCTTAAAATGCTTGACCACCCACAAATCATATTCTCATGCTCTAAGATTAGACGAATTTCCAAGCAAATTTTGATCACACCATATATATAATGGAAAATATACATTTTTAAGAATATCCAGAGATAGGTTCCTCCAAAGAAACCTTCCTTATAAAAATTCACTGGACCAAACAAGTGTTGAATAATAAGGTTGGCGCCACTTACTGGTAAATGCTCAGTAAACTGAGCCCATAAGCCAAACCCCATTAAAAGACGATCTCTCCACACCTCAATTATCCTACCGTAATGGAAATAAAATTTTACCTTGACTTCAAATTTAAGTTTGGCTATGAAGTTGAGCATGCGAAATAAGTACAGCAGCCTTGTCAAGTTACAAGTATTACAATGGAATTAAGGGTAAGATGTGTTGGGCATGTGGAGATTTAATGCTAATATTTTTTTAGCATAAGGCTCATTAAAACTTGTTTAAGGTATAGTTTGGTAACTAATAAGACCATTATCTTTAATGACACCCCTTTTAACTTGCTTTGTTTTCATATCTAATTGTTTACTTTGGCTAGGATGAACCCAAGAGCATAATCAAATGGAGGGATTTTTGAAATCGCTTGTTTAAATATTTCACTTAAGTCTCTTATGATTTTTATTCATTAAATTTGATGATTAACTACTAATTCTCATTAATTATATTCAATGATTAATTTGTGTTTAGTTTTAGAGAGTTTTTTTAAATTTTATTGAAAATTTGTTTCAATTTTCTTTAACATTTATGATAATTTCTATTTAACTTACTACCTCTTTACCATATTTACCATTCAAATTAATGAAAATATTTAAATATATTTATTTAATTTTTTTTAACATTTGTATTTAATAAAATTTCAACATGATATATTAAAAATGATGATGATGATGATGATGATTAACGTCCATTAAGACCAATGAGGTTTATCAAACCTAAAAAAAAAGATTGATTGAGACTTTTTAATATTTTATTTCTATGATCAAATAGAAGGGAAAGAAGCGTTCCTAGATCACTATAGTTTTCTTGATTGAACAAGTCAAGAAGGTTGGTAGTGTGGTAGATGTTTTGGAAATGAGAACGAATGTGAGTAAGAGCCGAACAATCCAAGAGAAAGTGATTTTCATCTTCAATCCTCTTAGTATCGCACAATTGATAGATTCTGTAATATCCCTCCCCTTAATAATAAATAATAAATAATAATATAATAATAAATAATAAAAAATAATAAATCATAAATGTTAAATAATAAATAAAAACATATACAAAGAAAATAAATAAAAATAGTAATAACCACATTAAAACTCTAAATAAGAAGAAATAGAAATAAAACAAGAAAACTATAAAAAAGAAGGAAATACAACAAGAAAGCTAAAAATCAAAAGAAAAGTAAAGAAATAAAACAAGAAAGCTAAAAATCAAAAGAAAGTTGCATGTAGACACATGGAGTGTGTGCATGTGGTTTCCCTTCCAATGTTGTTCTATTTAATAGATGGTGAGGAAGATGAGAGGCATTCCTGCATTCCATCATTCCGAGATTCTATCTTTCATTCTCTTGGGAGAATGGTATTCTAAGACTTAGGAGTCACTAGCAGTAGTACGTTGATTGAGGGCTCGGGGTGGCTAGTTGTAGCAAATCCTTGCTCAATTGAGCCTATGGTTGGGTGGAGAGTCGTCCCCAAAACCTTGTTACGGTAAGCCTACTTCTATCATAGGTAAGCATAGGTAAGCACTATTCATAGCTTGAATTTAGTTAATTAATTACATGTTATTTGGCTAAGTAAGGGCCACTCTGATTTAAGTTTAATGTTAATCAGTTAATTAGATATTTATTTTGGGTTGTTACATGTGGTATCAGAGCTTAGGTTCAACTCTTAGGGCCTATAAACATTTTAAAATAGAAAAATTCGATCTAAATGATTTATCGATTTCTTTTGGGAAGCCGTCAACACTTCTGAGCGAAAATCTCTCCAGTATTTGAAGTTGATTTTGAAAAATAAATTATTCAGAGCATTGGAATCTATAATTTAATTTCTGAGGCTGTTATTCACCCTACCTAGTGCGTAATTTTCATCGTTGAGCTTTGACATCAATTGCTTTGAATTTTTTTTATTTAAAGGAAAATCAATTTCCTTTGAGAGAAAGGTTATCATTTTAATTTTTATAAAATCACTATAAAGAATTTTTTTCAATTTTTCTTATTTGTAAACTTTCCTTAGTCTTCTATTATCTAAGAGCTTTAAATTCCTTAAAAAAAATATTTATCTTCCCATTAAAAAAAAAGAAAAGAAAAGAAATGAAAGGGAGAGTAGCATGGAGATTACTATCAGCGACAGGGGACTGCTGTCCCTTATCTTGACACGCCTATCAGGGCCGCAGGATCTGCTCTCGGCATCCATGGTGTGCACAATCTAGAACGAAGTGCTCACGTTGGCAGCCAAAAAGCTCACAATCAGGGCCTGTGCACTTCTCCCTTCTCTTGTTTCTCGCTTCAAACATGTCAAGCACTTAAATCTCTTTGAGTGCATGGATCAATTGCAGGACCAAGATCTTTAGTTGGCCTCCGAATGCCTTAAAAACCTAGTTACTTTATCATTAGGGAACCCTGACAAACCACAGGAATGCATTTCAAACATGGGGTTTGTAGGGTTTGCGAAAAATTGTACTATGCTGGAGGATGTTGCCTTGACTTCCATACCCAATCTGCAAGATTCGGGTATTGAGGCGTTGACTAGTGTTTGTAAAGGGCTTAACGCTATCAATCTCGTGAATTGTAGGAAATTGTTTGATAATGCCCTGGAAAGCCTTAAAAACTGTGACAATATCCAAGAATTGGGTTTAAAGCGTCGTTTCTGATTCACTCCATCTGGTTTGATAAAATAGGTGAGAATTGTCAAACACTTCTGAAGTTCACACTCAAGCTTGAGTCGTCCGTCGACATTACCCTGGCCCTCCAGTCTCTGGCCACTCACTACCGCAATCGGCAGGAACCGTCTTTACAGTTCTGATGTACGGACTTGTGTGGGAATTACGAGGGTAATCTCTGGTTTGGTAACACTTGCTTTGTCTTGTAACTGGACTGCTTTAATGCTTGGTAAGTCATTGTATCAAGGCCAAACCGTAATAGAGTATCCTAGAAAGCAGTGTTGCGTGATAAATTTGCAAATGGACGATGACGTGGCTTTGCTTCTATCTCGATAATTATATGCCTCTGATCTAGCAGTAGTTTAGTAATTATATGCAGTAGATATTTATATGTTTCTGATAGCGGTCTTTTAGTAATTGTATGTAGCAGATATAGCAACAGGTATGTAGTTGTAAAGGAGGCAAGGACTATTCTATTTATAGGCCATCACTTAGGGACAAAATACTCTCAAAAAGGCTTGAAAACTGTGATTAATATTACTATGGATGACATGGCCTTGATTCCACATCCATTAAATGAATTTAGTATAGTGGCAGAGATATAAGGTGTGCAAGGTAGAATAATTGTTTCATCTTTTCAAACATTTCCATACTTTATGTAATGCATATTTTCTGGGTTTTTAGCTGGAATAGTCTCCGTTTGAAGCTCACATGTGAACTCTATTTTAAAGTGCAATATTGGATAGCACATAATGTATTGAGCTACTGTCTTCTGCAAGATTGTTGTGCCAATTTTATTTTCTAATTGGTTGTTTATTTGAGGCTTATTTTCTAATTGGTTGAATGGAGGCATGGATTCAACAAACAAACAAAAAAAAATATATGAAACATTGACTTATGTTGCGGAACGGAATAAGAATTATTTGATCAATGACATGTTAATTGTTTTTGAATGGTAAATTAGTGAGCACGAAGTGTCCATGAAAACTAATATGCGTTGAAATTTGTTCATAGAGATTTTAATGTTATCCCGTGGTATCATAGTTGCTAAATTTGATTCTGATGAAGTTTGAAAGGATCCGATGATTTCCCACATTCAAAGAACTATCGAACTGAAAAAGATAAAAGAAAAAGACCTTAATCCTTGTATTTTAGCGCTATCTTCTAATTTTCTGCCATTTCTTTTGTGACTTGGGACTGTTCTTAACTAGTTGCTTTGACAATGTCTGCTGTAAGTAAATCATCTGCAGTGTAAATAAATATAATTCTTCTAGTGTATGATATTATAAAAGAAACAGAATTATTATATTGTTTTTTTTTAATGTTGATTTGATAAGCCATAACGTCATTTGAATTTGAAGGCTAGAAAATCAAACTACCACTATAGTTCCAAAGTATTCTTAACAGCATTTGGAATGGCTCAATCAATGAATTTATTCTCCAGTTAAAAAAAAATAAATGATCCAGATATGTATATATACTGGTTATGCACCGTTTGCTTCAATACTCTTAGTTAACTTCTACCAGTTTCTAGAAGAAAAAATGTTATTTAGATACATAGATTCTTTGCTTGCACTATTCTGTGTATATGTGATATGATGAATGGAAATTTCATAGAAGCTCCCTTTTATTCCCCGCTAACTGGAATTCCATGAAGCCTACTGAGTAAATGACTTCTTTGTGATTTTAATGACAAAGATATAGAATTTAAAAGGCACCATGTCCTTATCATTGAATGGTAGATGTAACTAGTTATTCGTTCTTAGAAATGGTACTAATTCGAAAACCCCTAACTCCACTGTCATCATTGTAGGCTAATTTTTAGAATTTATCTTATCTGTGTATTCTCATGTGATGCTCGCTCACTACTGACCATTTCAATCTAAAAATATGTTAATGGTTTTATAAAAGAAGATTTTGAATGTACCAAAATTTGGCTCTAGACATTGTTACTGTTGGAAATAATACTGAGAGGTGGGGTGAATCAGTATTATTAAGTCAATTATTTCCTTTTTCAAATCCAGATCATGTACGCTACTTTAGTTAGTGAAAACCGCGTATATACGCAACTACGTATAAGGAAACCCGCGTATACCATGCAAATTTAATTTATCTTACAGATGTTGATCATTAATCTGTGTATCAGAATCAAATAAACAGTAACCAGAAACAGTGAAACAGAGCAGAAGACAATCACACACAAGAACACAAGATATAAGGTGGAAACCATATGTGGGTGAAAACCACCTGCTACAATTCGTCTCTATCTTCTTTTAATTAGAAACTTCTTTTTACAATGTTTTTGTACTGGTGCAGTCCTTTACCAGTACGCAGGCTGCTACCTGCAGAGAGCTACAACCCTCTCTCGTTCTCCAGCTTCTCCTGGAAGGGAGCTACAACCCCCTTAGCTCTTGTACTAGCTGGGATACTAGTACGTAGGCTACTACCTGCAGAAGGCTACAACCTTCTCTTTGCTTCCAGGGACCACGTTTCATAAATTTTCAGACTGGATCCATGAACATCAATCAATCATCAAGAATTTCTGCATCAAACAATCTTCTTTTCACCAATTAGAACTGAATCAAGTAGAGACTTCTCTGATAGTTGTACCCAAACACAGTAACAGTAACCACACACCAAAGTCTGAACCCAGAACACTGCAGCAATAGACAGAAGCAGCTAGAACACAACTCAAGAGATGTATGCTACTTCAATAACCATAAACCTACGTGCATACACTTCTGTGTTTGGACCAACTTGCATATACGCTGTTTTTACTCACAGAACCAGCGTGTATATGCGCCTTCACTTCACTGAACCTGCGTACAGATCTATAAAGGATAATTCACTCTTTCAAATATTTAGACATTAATTAACCCAGATTACCAGATTTATAGATCAAGCATGCGCCACATATAACAGATCAAAATCATACAAAGATACTATTATTCAAGCCTTAAGATTATGACCCATCAATAGAACTTATCCTTCTCTTTGCGCTCAGGTTCCTCCTTCATTCAGATCCAGATCTGCACCATAACCCAGTCACCAATATTCCAGATCTAGCACTTTATCAGATATTCAATAATTCAGATGATCAATTGCCAAATGATCTCCTTCCTCTTTTATAGACTTAGGCCTTTCACAATACCACGGTCCAAAACCATATCAAGACAATACCATGGACCCAATACTTGGGATCAACACTTCTGACGAGATACCATGGCCCAAAACCATAGGTTCAAATACCAAGGACTAAATACCACGGACCAAAAGTAAGTTCTCCCTCATGTACACGCTTTTCCTTGCGTGAAAGTGCATGTATACGCATACGCGACTTCGGAACAAGGAAAATTTTAAGGATGGAAAATTTTCTTGAAGTTTAAAAACATTGGCGAATCTCACTAATCTCTAATATGCAAACTATAAAATGTTTATTGATGTATTTGTAAAATCATTCAAATTTTTAATGATTTTATATATAGCCTCTATATAATTTTGGCGATTTTTAAGGTAAAATAATTTTATATTCTAAAATTTGGGCGAATCGTCTTTTATAAAATTGGAAATTGGCGAATCTTTTTTGTGGAAAAATCATGGAAAATTAGCCCACTGGGCGAACATTAGCCCTAAAATTTTCCATGCTTCGGAACGTCTAACCCGCATGTATACACGGATTCGTCAAGGTGAACCTGCGTATATATCTTTTTCTTCTTTCTGAGTGCCTGAACTGTGATCTGTCACCAGAGTGAGTTGCCATCAAGGACAACACCTGTGCCATAATGCCAAACCTGTGCCATAATGCCAACAGTTACATAATAGTATATATGAATTTTGGCTAAGCTATCTTTTTATTGATATTTATTTTACGTTAACCATTTGTTGGAATCTAACCTAATTGCATTATATGCTCTAGAATTTGTTAATTTTCCACTATTCTATGCTAGCACATTTACTTAGCCCAATTCTTTCTTTAATTAGTAATCACTTTAAAATAAATTTAATCATCCAATAACAAAGAGAAATTGTAGATAAAATAGTAAATCCAATGTAAAATAGAAGACAACCAAAAACGATAACAAGAGAGACAAGATTTGGTCAAAGACCAGGGGAAAATTCCACAAGGGAGAAAACCCTTTCAAAATTCTTCTTCTATTAGATTGTCATCAAATTTTCAGCAAAGAGATACAATTATTCGAATCAACAATAAAGAGTCGAAGTCAATTCTTTGACTTATCTAACAATCCACTAACCAAATTCCAAGAGATAGCCTAAAAGTCAAATATAGTCAACAAGACAAATTTGCAATTTTGGGCAAAGTCAACAACATTTGTAGAAGCCCTAGCAAGTCAACGATCAAAACTCTTTCAATTCAGCTAGGTCAATAGTAAAAAAGTATGGCCTTGAATGTTGGTTAAAGATTAGTGAAAACAGTGCCTCTGGTTTTGAACATGTGACCTCTTAGGAGGAAACACATGCTCTTAAATCTTGATTTTATGCATTAAATAAACAAATTGTAGTGTATATGTAAACCACATGATGGTATATTTAATTTTGTGGAAAAATCGTACAGATTTGGAATAGTTTGTTTTTATCTTGATACATGTCAATGGTTTGAGGACTCCCTCGAAGGTTTCTTTTGAGAGATGAGGGTTTGACATTGAGAGAACCAGGTGACAGTTGAGAGAGAACTCTGTGTGAGCTAACACAAAGCCAGATTATCTTCCACCCCTTTATTGGCAAGGAGGTCCGCTAATCTATTTGCATTCCTTCTGATATGAACGAAAATAATTGCTCGCCCTTCTGCAATGATTGTTGCTAGTTGTTAAACACCATGGTCCAAGCGCCAACAACTTTTGCATTTGTGAGCTGGAGAGCCACCAAGTATGCAGTTGGCTATTTGAGTGGATGGAGATTATGTGATCAGGCTATGATTATTCCTTGCATGAGAAAATGGTACTATTGATTGTGTAAATGGTACTATTGACCTTATAATGTGTGCAGATTTCTTGACATTGTTGTCGAAAAGAACAATGGAATTTGCAGGAACACGCATAGCCATGGCCGCAAGCTTACAATCTTATGTCTTATGTCTTATGCAGGCAATTTTATGTCTTATCCGGGAAATTATTATGGCTAAAATGTATTGTAATTTGAGGGATGGTGTTGCCTTCGCGGGTGCGCTTGCAGGCAGGCCATATAATTAATAAAACGATTTTATTTTGTGTTGGGGAGGGATAACCTCCCCAATGATCCGATCCGGTTCTGGGTCGGGTGGTGGTGTCTCTTCTTTATGGTGTGGAATATTTCTTTGGTTGTTTGATTTCTTAAATTTCCTTAGAGTAATCATTTAATAGCCATAAGAATCTCAAGATACATTCAATAAATTTGTTTAAACGATTTATTTTGTTAAAAGCAGTCCATTTAATTCTTCTAACATAAGTTATGATTGCTTAAACAGATACTCAAAATATTTCACTCTACAACACATAATTTCAATTTATCCTAGCACATAAGGTCATGAATCTGTAGACTTAATATTGGTGTGACATATAATTTCAAAAGTCATGGTGAATTTTCTTTCAGAATTCAAGTACCTTCTTAAAACAATACTGCCACTAATATTCTTAAGCTTTACTCATTGGAATTTTGATTTTATGTTGAGACAATTCTCTAAGTTTTAATACTACAAAATTAGTGATTATTGATAATTTGCATGATCAATCACACAGTTTCAAATTTGGCAATGGTCAGATTGCATGCCATGCAGTTGGGAAAAAATATACAAAATAGTAGATTGATATGAATCAAGAATCTTCAAAACTTGTTGAATAAATTTGGCATGGTTAATACATATCTGGTTAAAAATTCACTGCATAATTATCACAACAATAATCTAAGTATTTTGGCTCTTATTTTATGCTTCTTCAGTGATGAATCTTGATATTGAGTGACTGATTACAGTGTTTGGCTATCATTGCATGCATATGCGGGTGACTTGATTTCACTGTTAGAAATCTGATATTTTTAGAGGTTGGATATAGGTCTGATCTTGACATTACCGTGATATATTACCTTTGCATTTGGCACTAAGCTTGAATCTAGATCATTAGTACTCCTTATCTTGCATTCAGTGATCATTTGAAAAGTGAATTAGTGGATTGATTGGATCATCTAGTGACTCACATCACATTGCAGTTTTGCTTTAATTAGCTATCCAATTTGGTATCTAAGGACTGATATATTCTTGGCAATAAGCTACAACAATCGGATTCTTGACAGCAGAATAACATTGGTATAAAGTTTGGTGCATTCATTAGTTCCTCATTGGTTTTCTCATGCATCATTATAGACAACAGATTCTTTGGTTCTCTGTTCGCATTAGAATCTCATTACATGGTAAAACCACTATCTCATTTTCTTGAGTTGATTGTGCTTGCATCCTCTTATCATTTTCTAAACATAAAAAGTGCTATAATCAACTACAACGGTTCTCTCCATTACAACCATATAACAAAGCGAAATTCTAAATGACTCACCTAATTAAAAGTATATAGTTTTGTTATGACTCATTGATTCATTGGAAAAGTATATAATCTTGTAATCTTGGATGGTGATAATCTACCCATAATTGACGATGTATAATTCTCTGAAAGATTGCACTATTGATATGATATACTGGCATGTTTTTTTTGTAACAAATCTTTAACGCTGGTGTAACTACTCACCACTAGTTCATTTTACAACACATTTTTTGAAGTATTTGGATAATTGAAGTTGAAATTTGTCACCAATTAAAGTGCTCTAAAATAGTGAAATCTGTTCCAATTTACAATGGATAAACTCTGATATCTTAGTACCTTTAGATAATCATTGTTCACTAGAAATCTGTTCATTATTTTTATTGTTCAATTTGATCTAAAAACATAGAGATAACATTCCTTGAATGTTGATCATACTATTCACTAATTGGGTTGGATTGCTGTTCTCATTTCCTTTAGCGATAGCAGTTGCTTGGCATTTCTCTGGTCTATTATTGCAAGAACACGACTCTCTCAATATGATCTTCTCATAAATTTAATTTTGCATTGCAATTGCCATTCAGATTACATGTATCTGCAAGACTTGGCAGGTGGATTATTTCCTATGATACTATGATGGTATGGTTAATGCATTGGTTGCATGTTGGGTGTGATGATTCACAGAACTCCACAAAATGGACGAGAGGGCCGATTTATTTGATGATCTCGTGCGAGCCCATACGCACGAGGGAGAATAAGTAACACCATATGGGCTGGGGACAAAACTCAATCAACACTACATATGCCAATGGTTCCTTTGTATTGTGTATAGCTCTTGATGGATAGCTCTTGAAGAGCTATGGGACCATCTTGAGGAGGCCAAGTGCCTGATGTTCTAGGCTAGGTGCCTGTTATTGGATTGGGATGCCAAAGTCTGGAAGGGATGTAAAGGACTTCGATGCCTGGGGTTGTGCGCCTTAGTAGTTGTGGAGGGAGTGGGCCAGCCTTGCGAGATGCCAGGGTCATTGAGTACCGTACCGGATGCCTGCCTTGGGGCAGATGAGGTCTGAGTCAGGCGCGAGCCTTGGGGCCAGCCTTGGACTAGGATACAAACCAGGTCAGGCTTATGCCTAGTGCCGAAAGTGGGAAAAAGGACAAAGATTCCTTGAGATTTCCCAGGGTGTTGGGGACTTTCGATGCCTGCTGGTTATACTAGTTCAGCAAAGGGTGTTGGCAACATGAAGTAAATAAAATAATAAATAATTCAACTTAACTTCGGGACGAAGTTCCTTAAAGTGGGAGAGTATGTAATATCCCTCCCCTTAATAATAAATAATAATATAATAATAAATACTAAATACTAAATGTTAAATAATAAATAAAAACATATACAAAGAAAATAAATAAAAATAGTAATAACCATACTAAAACTCTAAATAAGAAGAAATAGAAATAAAACAAGAAAACTATCAAAAAGGAAATACAACAAGAAAGCTAAAAATCAAAAGAAAAGTAAAGAAATAAAACAAGAAAGCTAAAAATCAAAAGAAAAGTAAAGAAATAAAACAAGAAAGCTAAAATCCAAAGAAAGTTGCATGTAGACACATGGAGTGTGTGCATGTGGTTCCCCTTCCAATGTTGTTCTATTTAATAGATGGTGAGGAAGATGAGAGGCATTCCTGCATTCCATCATTCTGAGATTCTATCTTTCATTCTCTTGGGAGAATGGTGTTCTAAGACTTAGGAGTCACTAGCAGTAGTACGTTGATTGAGGGCTTGGGGGTGGCCAGTTGTAGCAAATCCTTGCGCAATTGAGCCTACGGTTGGGTGGAGAGTCGTCCCCAAAACCTTGTTGCGGTAAGCCTACTTCTACCATAGGTAAGCACTATTCATAGTTTGAATTTAGTTAATTAATTACATGTTTATTTGGCTAGGTAAGGGCCACTCTGATTTAAGTTTAATGTTAATAAGTTAATTAGATATTTATTTTGGGTTGTTACAGATTCTTTCCTCCCAAGGTGTTTTGAGAATGGACCAACATCCGGTCTCACTTTGAAGCTCATGGGAGTTAGTTCTTATCTTTGCAATGTTTATTTTCTTCTTAGTATTGGACAAAACAAAGAGATAATTCTAGTTAGCGAGAGTGGGGTTGATCACCTCCTTATAATACCTTAGCTTCCTTTCCCCTCTAGCTCCTTATCATCCCACAATTTCTCCTTAAATTTGGAAGTAATAGTAATTTTAATATTACCTTTATTCTCCAAGATGATATCCTCCTTTAACCCCCAATATTCGAGCCAAGAATGAGCATCCTTGTGCCAACCCCACTATGAGTTAGAGGTGGGGGTTTGGCTAGAGTTAGAAGCAATTTTGGGGAACCTCTTGGTTTCCATGTTGTAAAGCTTCTTCTTATACATCAGATAGAAAAAATAGTCATGCTTTTAATGGGGGAAAGGCTAGCTTCAGTCAAGAGGATAAGATAGAGAGTATTACCTTTAATCTTGAAGTTGTAGGTTATAAATTGCTTTTGGATCAACTCAATCTTCCTCCACGATTTTCTAGATACACTGCAACCCCAAACTTCACAGCCCTATAATTTTTTTTTTCCACTCCAAATTCAAAAATGAATTATCTCGTTTTCAGACTCATTAATAAATTATTTATTTTTATAAATAAATTAACCACCAAAATATTCGACTAAAATTCCAACTAATCTCCACCGACATATTTAAAAATAACCGTACAAAGTACTGCCATATGTCAAAATGTTCACACACAACGATTACTTTTATCCCTATTAATCTCAACCAAGGACCTTTCAACCCACTTTCTCAATGTTCGCTCGTTGGTCCTTTTAAGCTCACCGACTTTAACGGATTGCACTAAAGCACGGCCAGTCCCTACACCCACGACAGAATGGGTACTGTGGTGGATATGGTGCCACAAGACTTTAAGTCCGTCAGCCTAGACGTTTTGCCATTAAAAGTAAGAAACCTTTTGTGTACAACACCTCTTTAATTAATTAATTATATTGTCACCAAGAAACGTTTCAACTTATTTGAGTACAAGGACATGCAATTCGTTTTTATCCATCATTTCATTTTGTATGGGGAGGAACTTCTTTTTTATTATATAGAAAGTTGGAGAATAGAGTTTCACTTAGTGTGATATTATGATTGAATTTTAATAATTCAGATTGTTTAAATGGTAAAATTCTAAATATATTATTTAGTTATATATCACATTTGAATTAAAATGGAATTATGTTTATATATGAAATTAAATTTTAATTTTTATTATATTTATAAAAAATAAAATTAATTTTTTTATAAAATTAATTAATAATTTATTGGATAGTGATTTTTTTAATTTTCATAGTTGCCAAATTTAAAAAAAAGTATTTATTTTATTTTATTTTTCTTGCAGGAATTCATTTGTAATCCATAGAGACTTGCTCATTCTTAGGTGTATTACATTATTTAAATGGCACAAAAAAGTTAATTCCTCTTTTTTGTTTGAATCATTGGATGTATGCCTCATTTTCATCCAAAAATACAATCATGTAGACTCTTTAATATCTAAATTAATAAATTATTGAATATATTTTTTAAATATAAATTTATTTTTTTAAATCATTTTATTATAATTATCATTATTAAAAAAACATTAAATTAGTTTTTTAGCTAGTTATAAGAAACTAACCTAAATTAAACTTATAAATTAAAACAAAATTAGTTAAAAAAAAAATTACTCTAATTTAATAAAAATGAATTCAACCCTATTCGAAACTCTCCACCATGTTTAACTATTTTTTGGCTTTTGTTAAAATATACATTGAAATAATCTTCTAAAACATTAAAAGTCCAATTAAGGATGTCTATTCTCTAAATGTTGTGAATCGCATGCATAATGATCCCCGAGTTTAAGTTCACAAATTGGATTTTTCCCATTTATACAAAAGTTGATTGATTAAGACTCATCTCGAGCATGTTTGGCTAATTACAAAAGCTCTACCTTCCATAAAACATTTTCATTAATAAAATATTATTTTAGTATCAGTAAAGGAAATTATTTTTATTTATAAAATGAAAATATTTTTATTTTTATTTAAAGAAAACATAGTATTGGAAATAGGTGTTAGTGATTCATATGAAAACACTTTTTATATTTACAAAATAAGTTTTCTTAGAAATTAAAATTATATATATAGAATTTGTATTTAATATAACTTTAAAAAATATATTTTTATAACATTCCTTCACCACACACACTTGAAAAAAAAAATAACATGATAGGTAAATATAATCATTATTTCAGTAAAAAAAATTATTTAATATGATAGACAAATATAATCATTACCTCAGTATTTATTTCAATGAATTTACTCGATTCCGCTGATTATTGGATTTTTGAATGTTTAGAAGAGTAGCACACTACTACTACATATTATTGTAGGTCTTGGCATGATATTACATATGTATATTAAATACATCCTCGCATTCACTTATGTATGACATGGTTATTACTTGATATGAATACCTTTGGGGTTTATTATTGAGTTGGTGTTCTTAGAAATTTCAAACCATAGTGGCATATATCACTTGGTCCTTTAGACTGTCTACAAACTTTAACTTAGTGTCATATTTATTCAATATTATATGGTCAGAATCATCTAGAGAGTACAACTAGATGCACATTGTAGTTTAGAATGGTACCATCGGAGTTTGAGCTAGCAGACAATCCAACGGTGGGAATTTTTAGGGTTTCTCTATGACTGTAGATTGGTTTGTGGGAAGTTACGAGAGTAAATGCCCTTCCCTTTTGCACAACTTTCGATCATTCGAACCTTTGCTTCTTGGAGGAATGGGCTCTGCAACCCAAACCCTCATTGGTAAGGTTTACATGCCTGTCTTTTCCTTAATGCTGAGAGTAAAATTTCACCCAATTTATTTTTGAAGTAATGAAGTCTCTTGCAAACCAATTTCAGGGTTTTATGAATGCTTGTGGGTATTATGGCTGCACCTGGTGAGCTACAACAGAGGGTTTTGTGTTCAACGTTCTTCAATAGGTAATTGTTCACTCTACCTTACTCTGCTGCAAAATGTTGATTACAATTCTTTTCTGCCTCGATTCTTCACTAACCTTAAATCTCTAGTGGTTCTCAGGTATCATATGCTACAAGAGTTTGCTTGAGTGTGCGACCTCATTACTCTGCCAGGTTCTTTTAATAACTCCCTCTCTTCATTTTACTACCCCAGGTCTCTCATTCAATGACTAAACCTTGTCATTGGGTTCTCGACATCCACCAAAAATATCGAAATTGTGTTATAATTTGGCATAGGGTTGTTGCTAGGTTAAATGTCCTTCCCAAACTTGCAGTTGTGAAGATTGTATGAGGTTGTTCCACCAGTTTTATGTTATATACATTATTGTTCTGTTAGGTTCTAGATACAGTCTTTTGAGCTTGAACTCTCTTTGGTTCAAGTTAATACATTTACTGTATATGAACTTGTTTTCATTTTCAAAATATTTACATTAGGGTTTCTTTGAAAACCCTCCTTTGATTATTAATATGTCTGTCGGAAAAGGTTGTGTGGAATTCTTATTTGTAGCAGTTTCAATGAAGTATGGTCTTGAGAATATTTGTTGCCAGCACACATCATTTTTCTCTTGTTGTATTTAGTTTATAGATCCGAAAGGCGTCTTCACATTTTATTGTAAATCTCTATTTAATTAATGAAGCTTCGTAAAGAATAATTGTTTATGTTAATTCTGGTATTTAGTTTTAGGACTATGATACTTGTCAATCTCATTTATGTTGTATATTGTACAATTAATGAAGAACTGTCTTCCAAAATTTTATCTTAGCAATATCAGTTTGTTTTTCTACAGTTGGTTGTTTTATTTCTTGATGGTTAGTACTGCTCTGGGTTGGCTGACCCTTGTCATCCATGGCCTGTAAATAACTGAACCCTTGTTCTTTAAACAGAGAAATCCTTTCTCGTTCACGAGAACCTAGGTCCTTTACTAAACATAGATTGTAACTCTGAATACACACACACACACACACACACACACACACACACACACACACACACACACTAGATTTGAACCAGAAAACCCTAGCAGGTTAACTCACTCGTCAGAGTTTTCCTAAAACTGTGTTGTCATTCAGTTAGTTTTCCAAGTTATAATGTTTGGACAGTTATTAATTGGGCACTGAAAGTAAACACACACACACACAAACATCGGATTCGAACCATAAAACCCTAGCAGGTTAACTCACTCGTTAGCATTTTCCTAAAACTTTGTTGTCATTTAGTTAGTTTTCCAAGTTATAGTATTTGGACAGTTATTAATTTGGCATTGAAATAAGCCGAGTTTTTCCCCAGTCTCTCCTAGTTATTCAAGTTTATTATTAAGGAATTAGAATTGTTCCCTGGTTACTGAAGCCATCCACCTGGGCCAAGGGAACTAATATGGTCCGTAAATATTTAAGTACTTTAATGATGTTAATAATTAAATTTGTGACATAGCTAATCATTATCCATTTCTTTATAAATATAATAACTCATTTAGACTATTGACCACATCATTTTTGATACTTCCACTGAAAACAAAATGTACAAACAATTTCTAAATCATTTTACAGAAATACATAAATGGTAAGGAAGTAGTTCAAAAATACTTATCTATCTTTCTCAAATGTCTAAACCAACCACAAAATAACTAGGGAAAAAGGTGCTCCACCCAACCAATGAGAATGTAAATCACACCCAATTCTCCCCCCGAGCTAGTTTCACTTCCATAATAGTTTATTGATAGTGAACTAACAAGGTCTATTCAAAGGCATCAAGCTTGTACAGGTACAACCAAAGAACTTACAAAATCACAAGTTTGTCTTGGAGTCTCCCCTGGCCACCAACCAACTCAAGAATCCCCCAAATGGCAGCGTCTTGCCTCCCTCAACAACTTCTTGTCTAAGGGTCACAAGATTATAACATGATTATCCTCTCTTGGACCTCCTCCAACTAGGTACCAAGTCTTCAAGGTTGCCTCAAGTTTTCTTCCCTCTCACCCTCTTTGATCCCTTGTCCCAGTTGAGATTATTTATCTCTAAGGAGGGGAATGTCTGTCTTCTAACTGTCTAGTACGTGAAACTCTCATTTAGCACTTTTTCCCCTAATTTTATGGCTGACCATAATTAATGTTATTTATACAAAAAATAAATAAATATTTTTTTAACCATCCATACTATGCCTTTCACATGGACCACAATTTTACCAAGTCATTTGCAATAAAACAAAATATTTACAACTTTAACTGAGGGGTGTTAAAGTTTCCCT
Source organism: Pinus tabuliformis (assembly GCA_031772625.1). Classification (NCBI taxonomy): domain Eukaryota; kingdom Viridiplantae; phylum Streptophyta; class Pinopsida; order Pinales; family Pinaceae; genus Pinus; species Pinus tabuliformis. The sequence continues at coordinate 1,371,604,126 of CM062816.1, read as the reverse complement.
TTTCATTTAAAAAATTATTTAAAAAATGTTATACATCATAATATATAGTTAGAGATAAAATCTCTTATCTTACTACCTATGAAGAGAGACATCACAAGGTTCTAATCACATTTACAATTCAAAATATAGGTTTTACCTAGAATATAAATTCAATGCAATGTATTTTTACTTTTTCTCGACTTCAAATACTAAGAGAAATCATTCTAATTGTATTTATTTATAGGGTATTTGTTAATGCAACATACTCTTTACTTTTTTGTCAAATTCAAATATTAAGAGAAATCATTTTAGTTATATTTCTTCATAATGTTTGTTAAAGTGTAGTTTTCTATACCAAGGGATCATACTTATAAGTTTACACCCTTTATTGAAAGAGGATTATATCTAATAGAATTGGAGGCTCTGAGAAAATTGACCTAATAGAATTGGAGGTCTTGAGAAAATTGATTTTGCATATACATAACAATGGAAACTATTAACAACAATAGGATTTTAGTTAAAACTGATGAAAATGAGCTTTAAAAAGAGGAAGAAAACATAGAATGGTAGTCCAAAAAATGGTTTGAATAGTGGGATATAAAAGAAGAATAATGTCCAACAGATAAAATGGTATTGAAAAATCATCTTCAAGAATGTTAAATAAAGGGAAAATGGAAATAATATGTGAAAAGAAACAATTATATTACATAGACACCCTCAAAAAACATGAAGAGATCAAGGTGCAAAAATACTTGATTAAAATTCTAAGGTGTGAAAAACATGTAATAGCACAACTAAGAACCTTCTCATATAGGTGAGATCTAAAAACATGGATATTGGAACATTCCACTGTCATTTGAGGAGAGGTGATGTTGAGTTTGTTGAAATGGTGAGGTAGAAACTAAGCAACACTTTCTTTTCCACTATGTGACAATATTCACAAATTAGAGAGAAGTCAAATTTGTATATCAGAGACTTGGAATCAACATTTTATGGGGATCTAATGAGAGGAGAAACAAGGTTCACTTAGAAAATGATACATGCAAGATGAAGATGGTTGAGAGTTAAGTCAATTAGATAAATACCTTATGATGTAAAACAAGCAAGACCAAATCTAATTAAGTATATAAAAATCCATAATTTAAAGTTTCCTTCACGCTATTAATTTTATTTATTAATTTAGGGGTGGTAGGAGGGGCAGGGATCCTTTTGGGTCTTGGATGGAAAACAAGAAGTCTAGTACACATGGGGATTAGGAAAGAGGGAAAATAATGTGGCAAAAATGTATGGCGTCTATCTTGGCCTCCTATTAGTCCAAGAGAGGTATGTGGCTAAAACTGTGATCATTGGAGACTCCCTCATCCTTATTCAACATCTCCTAAAGGGATCCTCCCCTAGTAAAAACAACTCTCTTAACCTCCTTCTATCTAGGATCACTAGTCTTCTAGCCTCTTTTTCTTATAAGTCCTATTTCCACATTATTAGATGTCAAATTACAATAGTGGATGCTCAAGAAAATCAAGTGTGTTTCCTTACAACATGGAAATTAATGATTAATGGGGTCCCTAGCATGAAAATTATTCCATGAATCTCTATTTAGGTGAATTATCTCATTCCCTTAATAGGAAGTTAGATTATTGCATGCAACAAGAATAAACTATTAACTTGACCCCCCTAGATTTAAATTTTGTCCCATCTTGCTATGGAGGGAAACTTCATATCAACTGGCATCATAGACTATAGTATAATCACCAAGGCTGATTTGGAGGGTAGTACACGTACTCAACATGCACCCTCCCTCTCTAGGTAGGTGGATCTTCTTACATATGGCTTGTTCTTTGCTAGAAATTTAATACTTTCTTGAGCTTCGCTATGATATGCCACTAGATACCCCTGCTAGGTAAGAACTTCACCAATAGCATAGACAAAGGTGTCTGTCTCAATTTCAAATGGTTGTTGCAGGTCTAGCAATGTGAGCACTAGCGCAGAGAAGAGGCAATGTTTCAACTCAACAAACGCCTTCTATTAGGATTCACACCAAAAGAACTCTTCTTTCTCTCCGCCCTTGGTGACTTGACTCGAAGGCCAAGTGATATGAGAGAATCCCAACACGAACCTGCAATAGAAATTGGCAAGACCCAAGAAGTTGTGGAGCTCTGTTAGAGTTGTTGGGACTAGCCAATCCTGAATAACTTTCATCTTGGCTAGGTCCACATGCACACCTCACTCATCAATGATGTACCCCAGATATTGAACCTAGGTCATACCAAAAGTGCATTTCTCTAAATTGGCACATAATTTGCGTTGTCAGACAATTTGGAGGACCTATCGGATATGGTGTATGTGCTCTTCCCATATCCAACTGAAGACCAGGATGTCGTCTAGGTACACTACTACGAACAAGTTGGTGAAGGGCTGCAAGATGTTTTCCATTATCCACATGAAGGTTGAGGGGGCATTCATCAACCCAAAAGGCATGACCAACCATTCAAAAAGTCCCTCCTTGGATTTGAAGGCGGTCTTCCATACTTCAGAGGGTTCAATAGGTACCTAGTGATAATTGGACTTCAGGATAATCTTGCTGAAGTATTTTGCACCCTTGAGCTGGTCCAGAAGGTCATAAATATGTGGGATTGGATACCTATTCCAGACAATGATCTTATGCAGCACCCAATTGTCAATACAGAGCCTCCAGGTTCCATCCTTATTCTGTACCAACATGATCGAGGGTCCCATAGGGTGATGAAATCGACCTGATGTGCCATTTCTGCAACAACTCCTGAGTCTTCTTTCTAATCTCGTCATTCTCCATAAAAGAGCATCAGTAGATTGGTCCATTGGGTAGAAACATTCCTGGGGTCAGGTCAATGGAGTGATTGACCTCACAATGTAGGGGTACCCTTGTGGGTGAGGTGAATATGTCCCTGTATTCCTCAATGACCTCGTCCATCTGTTGTTGTTATGCGGTGGAGCCCTGTCTGGAGGTCGTGGAGGTAGCCACAATCTTCTTCTTACCCTGAGTGTGAATCATGAGGAAGACAATTTTCTCGCCTGAGAAATTATCTTACTGCATTTCTTTGCAGAGATCAAAGAGATGGTGGTAGGCGTTGCTACCTCTGGTATCCTGTACAACTTATTTCCCAAATTAATAATAATAGTGTGAGGCCTAAAATAATACACAACATGATGCTTCCATAAGTATGGTTGGTCTATTAGTACATCAAAAACTTCAAGAGGAACAACATCACACAATACCTCATCTGTGAAGGGCTTGATGCTGTAGGGATGGAAACATTGCTGGCTGATGTGGAGATCTCATCTTTGGTGAAGCCATACGATGGTGTATGGTTTCGGGTGTGGTGTAGTTGGTGGGCCTAGCCACTTCAAAATATTTGTTGAAATCAGTTTCTTTTGGCTCTCGATGTCTATAATGAACTGCAACAGGGAACCCTTCATCCACACCTGTTAGTGGAAGAGGTGTCCCCCTCCTCTAGATCTTTGACCTCAATCTTTTGGATATTGGTGGTGGAAACGGTTCCAACAGGCTCTGCATCAATAATCTGTTTCCCTTGGTCATTCCCCTTGTAAGGTTATGACTCAAAATCAGAACATGCATCTCATTCAGAAGCCTTCAGCTCGGCTACGAACGACTCTTGGTTCGACACTCACTCGTGTTGTGAGTGGGGCTCTTATGGAACTCACACCACTTTCAAGCATCCTTCTTTGTCTTCGTGGTGTTGTTCTTTGCTTGTGGCTTCGACGGGTTGTCCTAGATCACCCTGCCTTGGCTTTGTCTTATGCTCTGGAGTTTGGGGCTTCCCTTCCCTTGCTTCATATTCATAAATCCAAAGTCTCACTTCTTCTATTTAAACTTCTGTTCAATCTTGACAACATATCGATATGTGACATTAAGCAAGGAGTTTTCGAGGAAATCCATTTCATCTTGGATGTACTCAGAATCGTTGATACCTAGCTTCGTGTGAAGGGCATGAAAAACATTTGTGAACTCTGGCACATCTTGGTCCCTTCCCTGCCACAGTGTGGTCCACTTTATGTGTGTATCTTCATAGCTCCTGACAAGGTAAATGTTGTTCCTTGATGGCATCTCGGAAAGAATTCCAAGTGGGTGTGGCTGAGAATAGTGAGGATTCCTTCTCGTCCTTTTTCTCATAGTAGGTTTCCCACTAGTCCTTGACATGGGGGGTGACTTTGAGGAGTGCAAAAATAATATTTTCCTAATTGGAAAAGTCATGAATCAAAAAATATCCTTCCAACACATTTAACCATCTATCTACAACATCTACATCTATCTAGCCTTCAAATATGGGAATTTCAAAATTAACTTGTACCTTAAAAGGAGTGGCACCTCCAGAGTAGCTACTGGATGAAGATGTGTCGCCTATGGGTAGTTGTTGAAGGATTTGGGAAAATTTATCCATCATCGCGTTCCTCTGTCACTCGAGGGCCTCCTCATGCAATATTTTGAAAGGATCTCTTGTCCCCTCGTCTTTCTTTTCTTCTGCTATGGGAGGTCATCAAGGTTTGCGAGGATGGTCTTGCAAAGGTTCAACCAATTCGATCCTAACTCTTTATGCCCTGACCTCGTTGGGGACATGTAAAGAAAAACAAAGAAAGATCAGGCTGATCTGATACCACTGATCCAGACTTATGCAAGAATGCAACAAAATACAGATATAAACATAAACATAGATATGTAGCATAAAATAAACTTCATTTCATTAATATCAAAGAACTGAAATATGCTTACATACAAAATGGAAAGAAACTAGCTCAGACGACGGTAGCTTATCTCTGAGAAGAGATGTGTGAGCTACATACCTATGAACTGTGTGAAAATGAGTATCGAAGGCCTATTTATTATTGAGAAACAATGGAAAACCCTAAACATCCAAAAACCTAACCCTAGGAGATGAACCGCCAAAACTATGGGTCCCGTTTGGGTAAATTGGTACATCAACTTCCCGGGGTCGTAACTTTGGCATATAATCTCCATTTGACTCACACAATAACTTGTTATAAATATCTATCCGAGGACTACAACTTTCAACTACAAACATGAGTGAAAGAATCATTTTTACCCATTTTCCAAAAAAAACGTCGTTTAGGGCCTCAAAGCGACTCTGAAAGTTCAGGAACCAAAAAACTACCAAAAATAGTAAACTATGCTACAATTAAGGAAATTGAAATTGTGCTATAATTAAGGAAACTAAAAGAAACAATGGTGGTGGTCTAAGTGGAATAGGCAGGTGGACACCAATATCCACCTAGATCAAAAGAGGAAACATAATGATGATCGGAAAATCAGAGGACACAAACACATTGATAATGGAGTTCACCCAATGTGGGTTACTCTCTAGGCCCAGTGTCAAGGGTGGGGAGGCTGCTCCATTAAATTTTGCAAGATGATGATGAGTACATGGTACATTATTTTTCATTACAAGGACAAATTCCCTCAACCAGAGTGGCATGTATCTCCACGAGACGTTCTCCCTATAGGAAATTTCACTAAAATGGGCCCTCCTTCAGCATGACAAGCTAATAAGATCTCACATGATGTGGCATACAAGTATCGCTCAACATAATGGTAATCAAGGATCTCAACAACAAAACATCATCTCAACAAATCAAAAGAAAAGCATGGCATCATTGCATCATATAACTCCACTTTCGAGGATGGATGGAAAATTCAAAGCTCAACTAATGAAATGGATTGCACCGTTGAATTCGTGGCGTGAAATCATGTTAAACGACTATAAACTTTGCCCCTTTCTGACACCATCAGATTCTGGACCCTTGGGAATCTCGAAGATTGCCCCAAAGATTCCTTCCTGAAGATGGTAGAAAAATCCATTGCTCGGATGAAGATTCAGAGCACACCACTGTGCTCCCTGTGACATTCTATGAAAAATGAATATAAATTTGGCATCATTTCACCTCTATCAAAAATCAACCTCAAAGGGAATCTTTTAGATTCCACAAGATTTTGTAAAGATTCCTTACTGCTCGATGCCTGAATTTATACTACTCAGATGGAGAAACAAACCACACAGGTGGAATCCTTGGAAGAAAACGTGAAAAAATGACTATAAACTTGTTAAATTATGACATTGGCATCTCTGGCCCTCTAAAGGAATATTTTTAGCATCTTAGCATATTTTCCTACTCATGGTTCCACCGCCCCTGTTGCTCAGGGTTCCTCCGCTCCTCCATCGTCGGCTTGGTCGAATGGAAAACTCAGTTCTTATATAATATGTTCGGCGAGGTTTCCAACAGAGGGTCATTTGGCCTATTGGAAAAGGTGTTGAATTGGAGTGGGGTGGTCAGGGGTTCAAACCCCACCGACCCCCCAAATGGTATGCATGTTATTTATTTTTTAATCAGTCATTGGTTGATGGTTACTGCTCCACTGGCGATCTTGAATATTGGCAAAGTTATGTTATATTAACCATGGCATATATATTGTATTGTCAACATTTGGTGGAACCACCTAGGAGGTGAGCAAACCCACCGGGTCGGGTTGGTTCAATCCCCATCGGTTCTGTATATATGGTATTATATATGGGTCGGAGGTTCCACTGGAGGTTCCCCTATCACCATTTTGTTATAACATATATTCAATATATATTGATGTCGTTGGTTCCAGTGGTGGTGGCGTTTGACCACCCGCCACCACATATTTAAATATATGTGATGTGGTTTGGGGGTTGGTAGGGGTGGCAACCAACCAACCCAACATTATATTTTATTTTTAATTTTTAATAACAATATAGATAATAATAAAAAAATTGCACTAGAAAATAAGGGTTACTAGACAAATTAACGATTCGAAAAATTCTCCCTTTCCAGTGGCTAGATTCCGTGTGTTGGGACTTTGCGAAATTGTTTCCTCGTTAGTCATCGCCACTTGGCCACGCTTGACCAGAACTTTGACCAGCTATAACTTGAGCATATGAAATCAATTTTGAGTGTTTCTCACACCATTGGAATTAGGACAATGAGTACTACGATCTAGTCCTAGTTTCACTTCAATATGAGGACTTTGATTTTTGAGCTATTCCATAGCCATCACTAAATTCTGAGTGTGTCTGGAGCCACCTGGATCGTTCCTCCCCACTAAGGAGGTTTTGGTTCTCCAAAAGGATGAACATAATCTTCAACTATTGTGTTACATTGTATGCACCACAAGTGTCTTGATAGGCCACCCTTCCTTCTCCTTCACCCTTGTTCTTCAAAGCCATAGGTGATGAGTCAATGCATGCATCCTCTGCAAACCTATAGTACAATCTTTGCAAACTACATGCTCAATTACATGACCAATCATGACCCAAGAATCCCCATACTTTCCAAGAGTTTATAACACACACTCTTTGGTCAAGTTTACATCATAATAGAATCAAATACCCCATCTATCCACAAAGGCCAAAAACATCATCGTTGCTTTAATAAGCATTGGAAAACACATCATCACTTTGACGTTTATATTGCAACACATGATTTAAAAAATGTGGTCGTGAAAATATACTATATCTAGTAAAAACATCTCTCACTTATCAAATTGAATGAATCATCTCCCTATGGTGGATTCGCTCGTCGAGCAACCTTTTCGATTGGTTTCTGCATAGGCACTCTTTCCTTGCGACATTGCTCTTGATGGAGCCTCCAACAAATTTCTCTTTGATTTCCACCTCTGTGAAATGACTACAAAAATTATTCTTCCTTCAAACTTACCTTACCTTCTTCTTTCCCTAATGTGGATAATGCCCTTCACGCCTCATCCTCTTTCTTGTTTCCATCCTCTTCCAACACTCAACAACCACATGGTTATGTAAAACACAAAAACTACATAGTTTTCTATGCCATGATTTATGTTCATCATTAACATGCTTGTAATTGAAATGAACTTTATAATACTGAGACTTTTTATACCTCTCTTGACTGTCTCCAATGCAATCCTAGTGATGAGAGCTTCCCTTAGCTCTTGCTCTACAATGTGCACTGCCATGGGAGGATTGTAATGTGTTCCAATCATCCTCTTTCTCTGATGGCTTCGACCATGTCTTAGAAGCTTTTGATACCTTTGAGCACTCTCCTTCAGTTTATCCCAAGCCTACAAACCGAGGACCTTTTACAACCTCTAATGGTTGAGTCATCCCTTGGACATTAACACCAAGTCCTCCTTCTTTATATACCATCCTGGTAAGGAGTCTCATGCCAATTCCTGAAATGGGTACCTCCATGTTTCCAACAAAAATAGTGTCATGTGAAAATGAAACTAAAGAACGACCAACATTGTTTACCTTAACTATCGATTCTGAAGCAAGTGATGACGACTTTGTTAAGCCTTCGTTTCACCTCAACTTTTACAAGGCCTCTTCTGTGGCTCGTAGTTGAAGCTGCAATATTTGCTTCTCCTCTTTTTCTTCTCGTAGAATTCTCCTCAATTAAACATTCTATGCTTGAAGTCTCTGATTGATGTCCTCACTAAAATCATGAGAAGATGAAGAACATGGATAATCATTGGAAGATGGAGATGGAGCATCATCCTCTACTTTTTCTTTCTCCTATTCCTCTCATGCCATTTTATCCTCATAATATGCATACATTATGTCCACCATGCGTGCCATCCTAAGGAGGTCCTCGTAGAGATATTTGTTGTTCTCCATTTCCCTTATTGTTGAACGTTCAGTCATTCAGACTCGCAATTCACATCAGCGAGAAGACCAATCTAATACCAAAATTGATCTGGATCTCTTCAGCTACCAGAATTAACCAAGATATTTTACTTTTGTGATATTAGCATAATTTCATATGAAAGAATATAAAACAACCACATCTGCATACAGAAAAAACAGGAAACATAATGTCGATCCACAATTCAGAGGACACAAACACAATGATAATGGAGTTCACCCAGTGTGGGTTACATCTCTAGACCCAATGTCAAGAGTGGGCAGGCCGTTCCGTTAAATGTTGTAAGATGATGATGAGTACATGGTACATTGTTTATCATTAAAAATATAAATTACCTCAACTAGAGTGGCATGTCTCTCCACGAGATGTTCTCCCTGTAGGAACTCTCACTCAAATGGTACTTCCTTAAGCATGAAAAGATAATAATATCTCACATGATTTGGCATACAAGTATCCATAAACATATGATAATAAGGAATCTCAACAAAAAAACATCATCTCAACAAATCAAAAGAAAAGCATAGCATCGTTGCATCATATACCTCCACTTTTGGGGATGGATGGAAAATGAAAATCTCTGCTGACGAAATGGACTACACCGTTGAATTCGTGGCGCGAAATTATGTTAAACGACTATAAACATTGCCCCTTTCTGACACCGTCAGATTATGGACCCTCAGGAATCTTGAAGATTCCCCCAAAGATTCCTTCCTGAAGATGGCCGAAAAACCTGCTGCTCAGATGAATATTCTAAGCACACCACTGCACTCCCTGTGAAATTCTTTGAAAAATGATTATAAAGGTTGCATTGTTCCACCTCTATAAAAATCATCCTCCAAGGGAATCTTTTAGATTCCATAAGATTTTGCAAAGATTCCTTGTTGCTGGACGCCTCAATTTATGCTGCTCAGATGGGGAAACATACCACACAGTTTGAATATTGGTGAAAAAATGTGCAAAAATGACTATAAAATTTTCAAATTCTGGCACTGACACCTTTGGCCCTTTAAGGGAATCTTTTCAGCATCTTGGCATATTCCCTTGCTCATGGTTCCATCGCCCCTACCACTCAGGGTTCTGCCGCTCCTCCACTGCCGGCGTGGTCGAATGGAAAACTTGGTTCTTATATAATATGTTCAGTGGATCTTACAACATAGGGTCATTTGGCCTGTTGGCAAAAGTATTGAATTGGAGGGGGTGGTCGAGGGTCCCAACCCCACTGCCCCCCAAATGGTATGCACATTGTTTATTTTTTAATCAGTTGTTAGTTTGTGGTTACTGCTCCGCTGGCAGTGTTGAATGTTGGCGGAGTTTTGTTATATTAACTGTGGCATATATATTGTATTTTCGGCATTTGGTGGAAATGCCTAGGAGGTGGGCCAACCCATTGGGGTGGGCGGGTTCAAGCCCCACCGGTTCTGTATATATGGTATTATATATGGGTCGGGAGGGTCCACCAGAGGTGGCCCGCCCACCGTTTTTTTATAATGTATATTCAATCGATAGTGATGTCGCTGGTTTTGGTGGTGGTGGGGTTTGACCAACCGCCACCACATATTTAAATATATGTGATGTGGTTTGGGCATTGATGGGGGTGGTGGCCTGCCAACCCAACATTATATATATATATATATATATATATATATATATAGATATATATATATCTATATCTATATTAAAAAAAATATAGATAACAATTTTGCGTCGGAAAATAAGGGTTACTGGACAAATTAACAATTCGACAAATTCACCCTTTTTGGTGGCCAAAAATCAAAGGCATTGTGAATCATTCTTCTATAGTGAATTTTTGGTGCAACAAGTCTAAGTCTGAGGCAAGGAAATAGGTCTAAATCTAAGGTATCTTTATGAGTTTTGGTCACTTTTTTTGTTTGATTTTTGAGGCAAGATCCAAATTAGTTGATGGATAGGTTTGAGGTAGTTTGAGGCTAGACCCATGCTTTTTGGAGGATGCATGATAGAGGAACATGAGCTTTGTGGATATCGTAGGATAGAGACCCGTCACCAAAAATTTTGAGCCCTCCTTAGGCCAATCCAAACATGTAATCTTGAGGCATCTTGGAGGGAGAAGTTTGAGTTTGAGTTTGAGCCAATCTAAGGCATAAAATTTGAAATTTGAAGCAAAACCAAAGGCTCCACCTAAGGCAATTTTCAGTTTATTTGAGGCCTCTTTTCGAGACTAAACTTGACCTTCCTATAAGAAATTCATAAAGTTGTTCAAAGTCACATCTTGAATTTGATTATCCTGGTTTGAGCTTGTTCTGAGCCTATTTGAGCTACATTGGAAGTAAGTTTAAGGGAGGAAAAATCACATTCTTTGAGTAGAATCAAAGGGAAACTTAAGGGAACTTTGGAATACAAGGCTAACAACAAAGTTTCAAGACATAACAGTGAGTAACGAGGCTTTCTAGAATTAATATTTTGAGGTATGAAATAATATATATATATATATATATATATATATATATATATATATATATATATATATATATATATATATATATATATATATAATTTTGGATTATGTATTATTGATTTTTATAAGTCAAAAACATATTGAAAATTGGACATGTCAAAGAAGCAGACCTGAAGTGTAACATATATAACAGTTACAAGTTTCAGAAATATTTTTGACTGACTGTGAAAAGTTTGAAGCTTGTTCGATATTTGTGACTAAAGGCAGACCTAAGGGGCATGAGCTTGAGTAGTTATAGAAAGAGTTTGAGACTAGTAGAAGCTATTCATAGGGTAAACTAGTGGCCCATTGTATAAATTCTTACTGTAGATTAACTTGATAATGCAATATAACTAAAGCAAAATACTTTAATCTACTTCTACAATCAAACTTGCGGAAGCTTAATAGGTTTGAGCAAGATCAAGAAAAACACATATAACCATAAGAAGAAGAATCAATGCACATGAAACACAGAAGAATACTCAGGGGAAAGCCTCAGCTAAAAACCCCACTATCTATATTATCATACAAGGTGGAAATACATTAGAATTATACAAAGCCTTAGCTCTCATAGCTAGCCAGCTCTCAGTACAATCCTCCTAGATACTCACAGGCAATGAAGGCTTCTCACAAACCTTCTCCTCTACCCTCCAAGCCTCCTATTTCCTTGTGCTGTTTCTCCTGGGTGATCCTACTATTACCAAGTGTAACACTAATCACTCACACTGATCTCACAGCCTATAAAACTGCGCAATCCTCAATGGGTTCTAGGAGAATAATATATGTATATAATTTCTTCTATCACCATTGTACATTTGATGTTTTTTAAGAATTCATGTACAAGTATTATTTGTATCGGATTAAAAATTTCATTTGGTATCAAAGAATTTTAGGCTTCAAGGAGACGCCTTTGCAACTAAGGGTTTTTGCTCGAGCTTGTGGTAGACCATGTTACAATGGGACATCTGTTGAATCAATTCTTGTGGTGAAAGTAAATGGGGAACAATGGAAAGATAGAGATTGATAAATTCAACAGTCAGATTTTTGAGTTGTGGAAGCTCAAGATGGAGGATTTGTTGGTGGATAAATATTAGTGGATTTTTATGGATCCATATACTAAACCAATGACAATGTCGACAAAAGACTAGACCAAGTTAGATTGAAAGGAAAAGAGCATAATACATTTATGTGTCTTAGATTCAGTATTACTGAATGTTTTAGGATTAGCTACAATGCAAGCTTTGTGGGATAAGTTAGGGACTTTGTATTGGTCCAATTCCTTGGTAAATAATTTTTTCATGTGGAAGAAACTATATAACCTAAGGATGAGGGATGGTTACTCAATGGCATAGCATCTCAACACCTTCAATATTGTGGTAAGTCAATTATTGTTTGATGATATTAATATTTTAGATGAGGATAAGTGCATCAATATGTTATATTCTTTACCAGACTCGTGGGATAGTTTAGTTGTTGTCATACATAGTAATGCAAATACCTTGAAATTTAATGAAATAGTTACATCCTTATTGTCGGAGGAGATTTGAAGAAAAAATATGGAGAGCCAGAATGGAGATGCCTTGTCTATAAGAGAAAGTTCCTAAAATAGAAATAGAAATAAGTCCTCAAGTAGGATATCTAAATCTATCTGCCTGGAAAATTTTTAAAGGTATGCTAGAAATGTGGAAAAGAAGGGCACTACAAGAAATATTGTAGATCTAAAACTCCTGAGAAAGGAAAGGGATATGGTGATGCTTATTCTACAAAGGAAAAAACCACCTCAGATGAATGTGGGGATGTGTGCTTGGCTTCTTCTTTAAGCACACATGCAAATCATGAGGCATGGTTGATTGAATCAGGTTCATCCTTTTATATGACTTGCCATAGGGAGTGGTTCTACGAATATGAGAAATATTATGGTAGTGATGTAGTCCTGGGTGATGAAAGGAATACTGAAATCTTAGGATGAGAAAAAGTCAAGATAAAGGTGATAGGTGGAAGGATATGAACACTTCTAAGTGTTCTATGCATTCTAGGATTGGATAGAAATATAATTTTTATAAGCAACATGGATGATGAGGGTGCAAAAATAGTGTTCGAAAAATATTCCTTCAAGATGGTTGGAGGAGCAATGGCCTAGATGAGGAGAGTTCAGATCAAAACTCTTTATAAGGTGATGGGTAGTACTATTATTGATGGATGAAATAGTTTTGTTGTTCCTGAAAGTGGAGAAGAAATATTTATAGTCTCTGGAGAAAATAAAATATTGCGGCATCAAATATAGGGACATATTGGAGTTAAGGGCCTTTTTTATACTACATGGTAATGGTATGGTAGAAGGCATGTCTAATTTATCTCTGGATTTTAATTTTTGTGAATATTGTGTGTATGGGAAGCATAATCAAGAGGTTTTCGTCTGATGCTAAGAGTGGAAAAGGAATATTAAAGATTGTGCATAGTAATGTGTTTGGACATGTGCTGATTCCATCACTGGGTAAATTTATGTACTATGTCTCATTTATATATGAATTCTTGAGGAATACAAGGATATATTCCTTAGATAAAAATATGAAGTCTTTGACAAGTTTAAAGAATGTAGGGATCTGGTGGAAAATTAGACTGAGAAGAATATTAAGGTGATGAGGATAGATAATGGTTGAGAATTTTTCAAGAAGGAATTTGAAGAGTTCTGTAAGAAGTGTGGTATAACACTAAAGAAGACTAGTTTGTATAAGCCTCAATAGAATGGAGTTGCAAAGGAAAGAACATGACTTTAATGTAAAAGGAAAGGATCATTCTCATTGGTGCTTGATTAGTACAACAATTCTAGGTAGATGTAGTGGAGACTGCATGTTACCTGGTTAATAGATCACCTTCATAAGCATTGGAGGATATGACTCCACATGAGATGTGGACTATTAAGAAACCCTCTCTCTCACATCTAAGGGAATTTTTCCGTGATGCATCTATACATGTTCCAAAGGATAAAAGAACCAAGTTTTATAGTAAATATGAAAGGTGCATCTTTATTGGGTATAAAGATGGTTAAAAAGGTTACGAGCTTTAGAACCCAGAAATAAAGAAGGTTGTGTACAATCAAGATGTGATATTTAGAGAAGTGAAGGATGTCATGAAACATGAAGTCTTACCAAAGGAAAAGGAACAAGAGAAGATAGAGTTTGAAATGAAGGATGAAGAATCATTCTATATAGAATAACATGAATAAGAAGAAGGAGAGCCACACACTCTGGTTTTTAGGAGATCAATTTGGGAAAGAAGGCAGCGAGAGAGGTATACTCCATCTGATTTCTGTTCAAATTGTGGTTTGTCTATTACTAATTATGATCATAGAAATGTAAGGGAGGTAGTAGATTCAGATGAAGGAAAACTCAAGAAAAGGCCATGATTGATGAAATGACAGCCTTGGACAAGAATGAGGCTTGGGATCTGGTGGAGTTGATTGATGGAAGAAAAGTCATTTGCAACAAATGGGTATTTAAGAAGAACATGAATGCATAAGGAAAAGTGGAGAAATGAAAATCTTTCTTAGTAGAAAAAGGTTATTCCAAGGTGTTGGGAATTGATTTTGGTGACATTTTTTGCCCTTTTTCCAAGTTAGCTTCTATCAGATTACTTTTATCTATTGCTATTTCTTTTGATATTGACGTAGAATAGATGGATGTGAAAAAAGAATTCCTACATGGTGTTTAATTGTTGAATTTTTGTAGCTATGTTTGGTCTTCATAATTTAATACTTTATCCCTTCAAATATATTTAAGATATGTTCTTCATGTCAACTTCAAAAGAGAGGGAATTTTGAATTTATAAATTTGAATTTTTGGCTACAAAATAGTAAAGTCGACCCTCCAAGAGTATAGGTCGGAATACCCCTATAGTATCGCATATTTGATTCACTATATAACTATATAAAGTTCATTTCCTCCTACTCTTGACATACCAACTTGGATTAAGTAAGATTTTCGGTTTATGCATACGAAGGAAAAGAAGGAAGGCAAAATTACTTTGAAGAGGAAGAATTTCTCTATGATAGCATACCAATGACTTTTGAAGTATACTGAGTTCGAGAGAGAACCAAAAGATTGAGTTCATGTATGGTCTAACAATGAAATAATATTTGAGGTTTTGTGGAAAACATAATCTCTAAAAGAGGCCAAATTTCTAAGACAGGAAGAAGGTTGAATCTCTTAAAAAGTTTGACCTTGCATGACTAAGGAAAATTGTGGGAAGTTTGACTAGTTGTGACTAGGACTTTGTTTATGATTAGGTTGAACTTGTTTTGAATGAAAGATCAATTTGTATGTCTTGTTGAATTGAATCATTTATCTAAGAAAATGGTTGTTGGGTTTTCCCCCAAGTGGTTTTTCTGAGGGTAAATATTTATGTCTCTCTTGTTTGGCTGTCTCTTTATGATCCTACTATCATAAATATTTCTACTATGGATGTCTTCTATCTAATTTCTTAATTATGAATAAGAATATGAAAAATATTAAACCATTAGAAGTAATAAACAATTTAGAAGACCTTTGAAAAATCAACATGGTATCAAAGCTAGGGTATGAGAGAGACCTTGACGAAGTCAATTTGTTCCTCTAGGGTTTGTTTTATCCCTAGAAATCTGAGGCTATTTATGAAAATGAAGGAGTATATGAGATCTATCTCTTTGTATGTGCTTGATCCAAGTGGCTCCAAAGACACACACAAGACAAAGAGGCCTTATGAAATCTCTAAAATCAAAGTGATCAAAATGCTTCCGAACTAGGACCAGAGCGTATATCTTGTCATCCTGATCACGGCGGTGCAAATGGATCGTCAATCCGAGCTCGTATGAGGAAGATAGAGGCAGTCAAAGTTTTGGTTGACTTTTGTTGACTGGGTAGGATTAGTGGAGACACAATTTGGAATTTTTTTGGCGGAGGGAATCCAGCCAACTCCAGCCAGATTCCGGGAAAAATTGTCACCTCGTTAAAATGTCTCCTTTGATCCAAATTCCAGATTTTCAAAAACGACCATCTTGTTTTTAAAACAAAAAAACTATTAAAAAAAGGGGGGTGGCGGGCCATCAACCCCGCCACCCCAACCTTGTCATATATGTTATATTGGAGGGGTGGGACACTAGCCCCATCCCCTCCCCCCCATATGTAGCAACCACCGTGATTTTGGGCGAGCCGGAACCCTTTGCACATGGAATAGGTGGTGGGCTGGCCCTTGGGGAACGAACCCAACCACGACCCTCATTTAAAAACAAACACCCGTTAAAAATATATGGGCCACCATATAGCAAGCGAAGGTGAGGTGGGCAAGCCTCCCAAGGTGGCCCTAGCCTGACCTCCCTTCCAAAATTAAATATTTGTTATGTAAAATGGTAGGGGGCAGGGTTTGACCGCCCGACCTCCAAATGAATCTCATACCAATCTGCCCAAACGGGCTTTTTGAAAAACTCCACCCAGAAATTTATATAAACCTCATTTTTCAGTGCACCCATAGGCATGGAGGGACCAGGAGCGAGCACGAAAACCGAGACTGTAATTTTTTTTAATTAATTCATTGTAGGTGGAACTATGATTGGGCAAAATTCTCAGAAGGGTGAAATTTTTGCAGTGTCCAAAATCAACAAACTTTATGTCAATCTTACACCTCTCGGTGGCACAAACCCAATGGTGCAGTCAATTTCTTGATCTGAGCAACATATTTACAGAGGACCCGAAGGAGGGAATCTATGAGGAATCAAGGGGGAATCTAAAAGTTTCCTTAAGCCCCAAATTTTCACTTTCTCAGAATTCAAAAATTTGATAGTTGATTTTTCACTATTCGATGCCACAAATCTGATGGTGCATTCAAATTTTCCATTTGCTCATTTCATTTTTTAGTCACTTTTCAAAGTGGAGTGCAGGTGTTAGCATTCATGTGCGAGCAGTCATTACATGAGATTCGACGCCGTGAGATCGATGGTACGAACAACTTCAGCAGTTTGACATCCTTTTCTTTAGATGGCCCCTAGATGTGAGGTATATGCAGTGTATTCATGTACTTATTTTTCTATGCATTGTGCTGCACTGATCCCTGTTTGATGTTTGATGAGGGATCTTGTTTCTTACTTGTTTTCATGATTCCTGCTTGATGTGATGCAGAATCATTTGTGGGATGTACTTGCTGTCATGATTCGTCATGTTTCGTTTGAGATCCCTTTATCATTATATTGATGGGATACTCATGTGTCACCATGTATGTTTTCATGGAGATCCCTTTTATGCCATATTGGTGGGATGCTCATTATCACCATGTATGAGTTTGTGTCATACTGATAGGAGTCCTTTTTGATTGAGAGTTCCTATAGCGGAACATCTCTTGGAGCCACTCCTGCGTGAGGGCATTTTCCTTGTATGATAGCGACATCATCTCTTATGTACATCATCACTATTGACAACACTTAATGCATCGACCTACACCATCTTGACACCGAGGCCTGGAGATGTAGTCCCTCTTGGATGAACTCCATTATCAACAGCTTGTGGTGTCATGTGCTGATGACTGTCATGTTCCTCTTCTTTACAACATGCACATGTATTCATTTATGTTCTTTTAAAAATTCAATTTAACACATCACGAAAGTAAAAGGTCTTGGAAGGGTCCTTTGTCACACTAACACTTGGATCAAGTGGTATCAGAGCGGTCTTTGCGTGGATGTGAATTGCAAGTGTCAGCAATGGAATGTGCAACGATAGAGGATCAAAAAACGATGTACGAGACCATGCTCAAAATTTCCCAAAGGGTGGAAATAATGTATGAAACTCTACAGAAAGAGACAGAGGAAAAGGAGCGATTGCAACTTCAGTTGCAAGCCACGGAAGAGGCCCTAGAAGAACTGAAGCACAACAAACATAATCTTCAAACATAGAACGTTGAATTGAAGATGCATCTACAAGAAGAGAAAGAGGAGAAACATAGTCTGATACGACAGTTGCAAGCAAAGGACGAGATCTTAGAAAAGTTGCAGCGTGAACCACGTGAGGTAAAAAGTAGTTGTCCATCTTCATGTATGCTTCCTGATGATGATCTCATTGTTTTTAAAAATCATACCACAGGATTGGCTCCAAACTGTCGAAGGAAATGGGGTATGAAGGAAAGGGCTTGGGAATTAATGGCCAAGGCATTGTCAACCCTATCAAAGTAGAAGAATTACCCTGTCGAACAAGACTTGGGTATGTGAGAAAAGAAGTTGGGGATGCACTGAGATAGCAACAAACCACCAATAACAGACGATGATAAGCCCTCATCAGTTCTTTCCAAATCGATAGAGGAGGTAAAAGAAGTTGATTTCCTTTTGGTTTCGTCTTCACATGGTATGATTTCTGTTGGAGATTTGGGGATCCCAATTACAAGGACAAACATGAGGTTCCTTACCAGGATGAGGCACGAGGAGGACGAAAATCTTAGTGTTAATAACCAAGGCATAACTCAACCAATGGAGGATGTGCAGAGACCTCAATTTGCAGGCTTGAGATACACCAAGGGAGAATTCTCGAAGGTGTCAGATTATTCCAAGACATTGTCGAAATCGTCGAGGAAAGAGAATGATGGGAACACATCCCCATCAGCCCATGGCAGTGCCCATTCTAGGGAAAGAGCTAAGCAAGCTCTCATCGCCATACTTACACCAGAGGCAGCAAGGAAAGGTATAACCACTCTCGACATTCGAAATTTCATTTAATTATAATCATGTCATTAATGATGAACGTAAAGCATGGCATCGAAAAACATGTACCTTTTGTGGATTACATAACCATACATTTTCTAAGTGTTGGAAAAGGATGGTAGCACACAAAAGGATGAGGCGTGAAAAACCCTCTCAACCATAGGTAAAGAAGATCTGGAGGAAGAAGATCTATTGTAGCCATTGCAACAGAAATGGCCATCAAAAAGCCACTTGTTGGAGGCTCCATCCAGAGCAACGCCTTAAAGACAAAGTGTCGATGCATGAACCAGGTGAAACAATTGTTCGACAAGCAAAACCACCACAGGGGGATGACCCATTCACATTGATAAGTGAAAAATGGTTTCTAGATATGTTAGCTTGTCATGGTTGTGCTTTTGTAAATCATTTGTTGCATTTTAAAATGTAAAAGTGATGATGTGTTTTCCATCACTTGTTCAACAACAATGATGTTTGGTCTTATTTTGTGTTGCATGATAAACTGTGAAAGTGATGTCATGTTTCCATCACTTGTCAAAGAAACGATAGTGTTTGGCCTTATCTTTGTAAATCATGTCCTGTAGTGATGAGGTGTTTTCCATCACTTGTTGAAGCAACAATGATATTTTGGCTTTGTTGTCGTAGCTGGGGTATTGTGCCCATCTTGATGTAAACTTGACCACCGAGTATGTGTTATAAACTCATGGCAAGTATGGGATCCTTGGGTCATTAGTTGGTCATGAAAGTCAAGAATGTGATTTGCAAAACAATGTACTACAGGTTGTAGGTGTCGGCTCATCGCTTAAGGCTTCGAAGAAAAAAGGTGAAGGAGATGGAAGTGAGACCTTTTCAAGGATGTTTGTGATGCAAACAAGGTACAAAGAAGATGCATATTATTTTTCATGCTTTTGGAGGACCAAAAGCTCCTTAGTGGGGAGGATTGGTCCAAGTGGCTCCAGAGACACACACAGGACAAAGAGGGCTTATGAAAGCTTGAAAATCAAAGTGATCATAATGCTTTTGAACTAGGACCAGAGCGTATATCTTGTTGTCATGATCACAGCGGTGTGAATGGTTTGTCAATCCGAGCTCATTTGAGGAAGATAGAGGTAGCCAAAGTTTTGGTTCACTTTTGCTGACTGGGCAAGATTAACGGAGACACAATTTGGGATTTTTCCAGCGAATGGAATCTAACCAAATCCGGACGGATTCTGGGCAAAATTGTCATCTTGTTAAAAAGTCTCCTTCGGTCCAAATTCTAGATTTTCAAAAACGACCATCTTGTTTTAAAAAAAAAAATTATTAAAAAAAGGGGGTGGTGGGCCATCAACCCCACCATCCCAACCTTGTCATATATGTTATATTGGAGGGGCGGGCCACTACCCCCGGCCCCTCCCCCCCATATGTAGCAACCACCATGATTTTGGGCGGGCCGGAACCCTTTGTACGTGGAATAGGTGGTGCGCCGACCCTTGGGGCATAGACCCAACCACGACCCTCATTTAAAAACAAATACCCATTAAAAATATATGGGCCACCATAGAGCAAGCAGAGGTGAGGTGGGCAGGTTGTCCAAGGCGGGCCCTACACGACCTCCCTTCCAAAATTAAATTTTTGTTATGTAAAATGGGAGGGGGCGGGGTTTGACCGCCCAACCTCCTCCTCAATAAATGGATCTCATACCAATCCACCCAAACGGGATTTTTGAAAAACTCCACCCAGAAATCTATATAAACCTCATTTTTCAGTGCACCCACAGGCATGGAGGAACCAGGAGCGGGCACGAGAACTGAGACTGTAATCTTTTTTAATTAATTTATTGTAGGTGGAACCATGATTGGGCAAAATTCTCAGAAGGGTGAAATTTTTGCAGTGTCCAAAATTGACAAACTTTATGTCGATCTTACACCTCTAGGTGACACGAACCTGATGGAACAATCAATTTCCTAATCTGAGTAGCAGATTTCTAGAGGACCTGGAGGAGGGAATCTTTGAGGAATCTAAAAGATTCCTTATGCCCTAGATTCCACTTTCTCAGAATTCAGAAATTTGATAGTCGATTTTGCACTATTCCATGCCACAAATCTGATGGTGCATTTAGATTTTCCATTTTCTCATTTCATTTTTTAGCCACTTTTCAAAGTGGAGTGCAGGCGTTAGCATTCATGTGCGAGCAGTCATTCCACGGGATTCGACGCCGTGAGATCGATGGTACGAACAACTTCAACAATTTGACATCCTTTTCTTTAGATGGCCCCTGGATGTGAGATATATGCAGTGTATTCATGTACTTCTTTTGCTATGCATTGTGCTGCACCGATCCCTGTTTGATGTTTGATGAGGGATCTTGTTTCTTACTTGTTTTCATGATTCCTGCTTGACATGATGCGGAATCATTTATGGGATGTACTTGTTGTCATGATTCGTCATGTTTCGTTTGAGATCCCTTTGTCGTTATGTTGATGGGATACTCATGTGTCACCATGTGTGTTTACATTGAGATCCCTTTTATGCCATGTTGGCGGGATGCTCATTATCATCATGCATGAGTTTGTGTCATACTGATAGGAGTCCTTTTTCACTGAGAATTCCTGTAGCAGAACATCTTTTGGAGCCACTCCCGCGTGAGGCCATTTTACTTGTATGATAGCGACATCATCTCTTATGTACATTATCACTATTGACAACACTTAATGCAGTGGCCTACACCATCTTGACACCAAGGCTCGGAGACGTATTCGCTCCTGGACAAACTTCGTTATCAACGACTTATGTTTTCATGTGTTGATGATTGTCATGTTCCTGTTCTTTACAACATGTAGATGTATTCATTTAACTTATTTTAAAAATGCAATTTAATACATCACGAAAGTAAAATGTCTTGGAAGGGTCCTTCGTCACACCCGGACCTGGATCAATGCCCTAAAAGAAGGATGGAAAAACCTATCTATGTGATCAAATATGAAATAACAAGTCTAATTTTTGTTGAAAATCTGAAGCTTGTGATAAGGGATCAAATTGCCTTAGTCTTATCTCAATTAGTATGGTTACAAAGGGATGAAAGGCCTTAGGAAATAAATTACGAAGGTCTAGAAGGCCTTAGGATTCCCTCAAGAAGGCCAAAAGACCTCACTATAACACCCAGAGAGACCAAGAAGCCTCAAATGTGAAAGCTAACAAGGTCATATAGTTGAAGCAAAGGATTGGAATTTTGTTTCAAAGTCTTTGAATCATACCTCAATGAAATCTTAGTGCGAACATTTGGAAGAAGAATAAATTGATGTTATAACAATGATTTTGAAGAAGTTGAGGTCTTGAAAGGCTAAGTCATTTCCAGAATTGAATATTATTCTATCTTAAGAGGTTGAGTTCCTTAAATCCTTGAGGAGTTGAGCTAGTGTAACTTTTGAGGTTAAGGAACCAAGATCATATATTTTCCAAATCTAGTTATCACATTAGAAGTCGAATTCCTATTGACTTGGGAGCCAAGTTATTGGATCAGATTGAATCATCTTTAATTTGAGGACAAATTCATGGAGATAATATCATTCTCTCCAATTGATATGAGTTTTTATATTATTGTTGGAGTTTTACCAAATTGCGTATGGGGAAGCTTTTGGGCAAGATAAACCAATTTTATTTCAAGTACTTGGGCTACACAGGTCATTCACAACTCTAGAATGTGTTGCAATGGAACCTGAAGATTCTTTGTATCCTTTGCTAAGAGAGGGAAATACTCTTAATTTTGTTACAAGACCAAATATAAAAATTCTAGTAGTGAGAAATCCATGAAATTCAAATGTCTAAGTTTTCCATAAGAATGCACCCAAGATTCCCCCTAAAAATATTTCATGCATTAACAAGGATGGATGAAAATAGAGCTATGTATCATGTTTCTCTAAAAGTTGGAGTGTTCTATGATAAATTTCCATTTTTCCTACCAAAATTAAACAAAATATTATTTAATTCAAGGAAGCTAGAACTAGAAAGAATCTCATGGAAATTTGAAATTCATGGTTCAAGGAAAATTGTTCACAAATTGAAGGAGACTTAGAATATTCATATTTTAATTATGGAACTAACATGTATGCATTAAATACAATTTTCATATCATGTTATCCAAGTACTCATAAATTTTGGTGAAGCTTTGTATTTCCATACGTGAGACTTACCCTAAAGCAAGTCAAGGCCTGGATTAAGTACTGATATTGTTTTGGCAACATGCAATGTGTCAGATTGAAGTTTTTGTACAAACGTATGTAGGGATACTTCCCTTGAGATACTACGCTTGCGAAAAAGATATGTATTCAAAAGAAAAGTATGAATTTAAAGGAATTAAAGCCTCTAATATGGAGTCAGGACTTTTTTTTCTCAAGTATGATGTTGTTGCATTAGATGTGTTGGTTGTACTATGGTAGCACTGATTGATTCTAGATATTGCTAGGCATATGAAAAGGTTAATTATAAAAAGGTGAAGCTAATAAGTATATTGGAATGCCATGAAGGAATATTTCTTTCATATGTGAAATGGCATTCATATGTTTACAATGAAAAACATACTGAGTTTCTCATCATTTTTGGAAACTAAATCCCCCCTATGAAAAATTGAATTTCTCCTTGTAAAGGACAATATTATCACTACTGCTATAATGCTTCTTTTAAAAGCTAAATTGGTTTGGAATGAAAAAATATTTAGCTAAGAATACATAGTTGCAATATTATGAAATCTCTATGATTTTGGACATTTGGATGTGGAAAGAAAATTTACTTATGAAAAAGTTAAAATCCCTAGGGTTTATGGAAAAAACTCTAGAGTTGAACCTAGATCAACATTTGTGCTAAAAGAAGAAACCCTAGCTTAGGATAAGTAACTGATCATGAGAGAAAGGATGATGAGGTTTCATAAGGTGTGTTTTGTAAGATGGCAAGGATCAAGAGGGAATTTATAAATACCTTCAATCGATCAAAAGATAAGTAACTTATATGTCTTGCCCTTGATTATTGTTATTGTTTTAATATTAGTTAGCCTCTTGTCTTTGCATATTTTTCTTGGCTATAATTTTTCTTCCATGGAATCCTAGTGAGAATTGTAGGTACATCATGAAGGTTTCCCAGGCTCTACTAGTAGATGGAAGCATTGGATGAACAAATCAAAGTTTGTGGCAAGAGGATTCTCTCAAAATTAATTTGTGGTCAAGAGGGAGAAATAAATCCATGCAAGATGTGGAGAATACCTTATAGAAAGATGTATATGAAAATTGTACCTAAACTTGAGGGTGATGGAAAAGACCTAGAATGCAATAGATTGCAGCATAGAGAAGTACAAAGAAATATTCATGAAAATTCTCCTAGTAAGAGAGAGAATACTACGTTAAGAAATATACTCCAAATTATCAGGTACACTTATGTTAAAATTATTGTCCATGCGATTTCTATTGAAGGTTATACTAAATTTCTATAAATACCATTTTCCATGGTGAAGTAATTAAAGAAGAAGTGTACATAGAGCTACCTCAGGATTTTGAGGTACATAAGAAGGAGTCTAATACAAAAGAAGGATTTGTATATACACCTCATACTTTGTATACTTGGATCGATGGATCAAGAGAGCAAGGATGATGAGGTTTCATAGGGTATGTTTTGTAAGATGGCAAGGATCAAGAGGGAATTTATAAATACCTTCAATCGATCAAAAGATAAGTAATTTATATGTCTCGCCCTTGATTATTGTTATTGTTTTACTATTAGTTAGCCTCTTGTCTTTGTATATTTTTCTTGGCTATAATTTTTCTTCCATGGAATCCAAGTGAGAATTGTAGGTACATCATGAAGGTTGCCCATGCTCTACTAGTAGATGGAAGCATTGGAAGAACAAATCAAATTTTGTGGCAAGAGGATTCTCTCAAAAGTAATTTGTGGTCAAGAGGGAGAAATAAATCCATGCAAGATGTCGAGAAGACCTTATAGAAAGATGTATATGAAAATTGTACCTAAACTTGAGGGTGATGGAAAAGACCTAGAATGCAACGAATTGCAGCATAGAGAAGTGCAAAGAAAGATTCATGAAAATTCTCCTAGTAAGAGAGAGAATACTATGTTAAGAAATATACTCCAAATTATCAGGTACACTTATGTTAAAATTATTATCCATGTGATTTCTATTGAAGGTTATACTAAATTTTTATAAATACCATTTTCCACAGTGAAGTAATTGAAGAAGAAGTGTACCTAGAGCTACCTCAAGATTTTGAGGTACATAAGAAGGAGTCTAATACAAAAGAAGGATTTGTATATACACCTCATACTTTGTATACTTGGATTGATGGATCAAGTTTGATCTTTTCATTATATGACTCATTTCTAATGAGAGTAGATGGAATCACGTTTCATTCATAACAAAGGGAGAAGCCAAGGATATGTTTCAGTTTCAAAGGGAGCACCCATCCAGGGTGACCAAAAAATCGTTGTAGTGATGGATCTAGTAAAGGAAGTTGGCCTACTTATGGTTGAGCCAAGTCATGTGGATTAACATGTGTTGAAGAGCCTTCATGATACAATTGGACATAGATTGAATTAATTAAGTGCAACTACTTGGATATACAAATTCAGATTAGGTAGAGAGTGTAGAATATTGAAAGAATTCATTAAGATGTTGCTTCAGTTTGGGCTTTCCTATGATTTATTGGGTGAGAATGAAGTAGACATCTCTCACACTTAGAACTATAGATATATTGTAGCTTGATTGACAAGTTTTGAAGAAATATGGATTTAGAAACTAATTGTAAGATTAATTTTTTAGTTGTAGGTATCAAACATGATGATAGGTCAAAGCATAATGAGATCTAGTACCGAGACATGGTATAAAAGGTCAAAATATAGCTCCAATACTATTCTACAGTCAAGCAGTTCGTTGACAAAGCCTCTATATTAGGATGAAGTTTGTATACTTGAAGGAGAAGATTTGAGTTATTTAGCATGTATCTATGAGCAATAGGGAGTGATGATATTGCAATATCAAGGAAAATCATTCTCCCTAGGTGAAGCATATTGACCAGGATTAGGGAAAATGGTCTTAGGAAAATTATTTTCCTTGGGGTCAGGTTAACGAGGATTAGGGAGAATGGTCCAGAGTGTTGATGTGATAGCATCAGGGACAATCATTCTTTGTAGGTTAAGTATCTTGATCAGGATTAGGGAGAATGGTCCAACCAAGGACAATCATTCTTCTTGGGTCAAGTATGTTGACCATGCTTAGGAAGAATGGTACTAAAATCTAAAATTACTCAGTTGAGTAGGTTCCTTTCAACATTAAACTCAGACTCTCCAGATAGGTTGAGTGAGCACATTTAGCATCATGGCCTACAATTACTCATGTAGAGTGAGGCCTTTGAGGTTTCACCATGGGTAAAATATGTTGGCCGGGATGATGGTGAACTAGGACTAGTCTGTATACCATGGGTTAGAGGGAAAAAAATAATGGTGACTAGTTGATGCTAATGATGTACCATGGATCAATGGTGTTGACCAGAATTATGGTGATGATGTACCATGAGTCAGTGGTACTCACCATAATTATGGTAACTATTTCATGCTATTCATTTACCAAGGGTCAGAGTTGCCAACTAGGTTTATGGTAATAAGATGATGTTGATGTTGATGATGAATTGTTTTAACCTTTTCTTAGAGAAATTTGTGAACAAGAGAACATTTGGATAATCATTATGAATACCTCCCTAGCTAAGAGGGAGTATTGAGTTTTTGTAGCTATGGTTGGTTTTCGTAATTAAATATTGTATCCCTTCAAATATATGTAATACATTTTCTTCATGTCAACTTCAAAAGAGAAAAAAATTTTAATTTCTAAATTTGAATTTTTTGGCTACAAAATAGTGAAGTCAACCCTCCGAGAGTACATGTCGGCCTACCCCTATCATCACACCTATTTGGTTAACTATATCACAATATAAAGGTCATTTCGTCCTCCTCTTGACAGACCAACTCTGATCGAGTAAGCTATTTTGTTTACATATAGGAAGTAAAAGAAGGAAGGTGGAGTTCCTCTGAAGATGAATAAGTTCTCTACGATAGTAGACCAAAAAGACTCTTGAAGTACATTTGAGTTTATGAGAGATCCAAAAGACCAATTTCATGTACAATATGAGGCATAAATAATCTTTAAAGTAGACCAAATCTCCGAGTCTCTGAGGAAAACCTATTCTTTGTAGAAGGCAGAAGTTATGAGACAAGGAGAAAGTCGAATCTCTTGGGATGGTTTGACCTTCGTTCAATGAGGATAATTATGGGCAGTTTGACCAGGTGTGAGTTGGATTTTGTCTATGATTAGGTTGTCATCGTTTTGGCTGAAAGATTAGTTTGTATTTATTGTTTAATTGAATGATTTCTCTAAGAAGAGGGTTTCTTGGTTTTTCCCCCAATTGGGTTTTCCTAGGGTAAACATCTATGTCTCTCTGGTTTCATAAATATTTATTTTGTTTATGTCTATTGTGTAATTTATTAGTGATGAATAATAATATGGAAAATATTAAACCATTAGAATTAACTATAAGTTTAGAAGACTTATGAAAAATGAATACATGGGGATATGGAAGAAGTTATCTACATGAAGCAACCAGAAGGATTTGCATTGAAGGGTATGAAAGAAATGACATGCATGTCAAAATAGTCTTTGTATGGTATCACCAAGGATGTGGTATCAAAATTTTGATACATATATACAAGGAATTGTCTTCAAAGGGAGTAAAGTGGATCACTGTGTTTATTTTAAATTACTTGGTGATCATGTTATTTATTTGGTCTTATATGTGAATGATATGTTGTTGTTTGGAAATGGCATTTAAATTATCTAGGGAGTGAAGACCCAAATATCCTATAAATTTGACATGAAGGATCTTGGTGCTGCAAAATTTATTTTGGGCATGGAAATTAAAAGAGATCGGGCAAAGAGGAAACTCTCGTTAAATCAAAGGAACCATGTCGGGACAATATTGCAGAGGTATAATATGCGGAATATTAAATCAGTTAATGTTCCTATTCACGTATGTGTAAATTTATTTATAGAATAGTGTCCCAAGACACAAGAAGAGAAAGAGGACATGACATGTGTTTCATATGCAAGTGAAGTTAGAAGTTTGATGTATGCAATGGTTTGTACCAAAACAGACATTGCAAATGCAGTGGGAGTATTGAGTAGCTTTACATTAAATATAGGGAATGAGCATTAGATAACAATAAAGTAGGTTTTTAGGTATCTGCAAGGCACTAGTGATTATGGTTTGTGTTACCAAGGGAGACTAGGATTGGCTAAAGTGTTGGACATACATGGCTTTGTTGATGCATACTAGGCTAGAGATCTAGATCAAAGAAGATATGCAAGTGGGTATGTGCTTAACCTATTTGGAGGAGCAATCTGTTGGATGAGAAAGAGGCAATCTATAGTGGCACTTTCAACTATAGAGGCTAAATACATGGCATCCACTCATGCAAGCAAGGAAGCAATTTGGTTAGAGTGATTGTCTTTAGGCATGGGTTTAGAACAATGAGCTATAAGGATAGATTGTGACATCCAAAGTGTGATTTTCTTGGCAAAGAACCTTTCTTATCATTCAAAGATAAAACATATAGATGTTCAATATCACTTTGCAGATGCATTGAAAAAATATGTGAGCACTAAAAATTTCTCTTGATGTAGAGTAACACTGGACCTTATTTCCCTATATTGTTGACTATGTACTCCTATGGCCCTTGGAATGCAAAGAAAACAAGTGGGAGAATGTTAGGTGTGCATTATATTCTTTGCATGTTTTATATGCACCATGAACAAAGGGGGATTCGAGGGGGGCTTCGTTCCCCCACCTTAGTTGGGGAGTATGCAGGAGAGGTGACATCCCCCTCGCACGAGGTTTAGGGAAACACCCCGAAAGAATATTTTTGAGCAATTTTTCCCATGATTTTTGTACATGGTTTTGCATATGATGGTTTTGTCCATGATTTTGTAGATCTGGTTAAAGGAACTATAATTATCTTCTAATTTAGAATTAATGGATTGAGAGTTTATGAATGCTTCGACATGTATATAATGTATTGTAATATTGAAAAGAAATAATAAAACATCAATCTGATTTAGCCATTTTCAAGTTCTAGAAGAAAAAACTCTTTATATATTTTGTGTTCTTACCCTTATATATTTTTTGTTTTTGTTTTTAAATTTATTTATCAGTATTATCTATACATAATTAAAACCTTCAAATAATTCATAAATTGGCTAGAATTAAAATTCACCTATGTACCATTCACTTCAATATTATAAACTTTACAACACATGAAGTTGTTAATCACTTCAATATTATAAACTTTACAACACATGAAGTTGTTAATTACTTGGAGTGACACATAACTCTTGATCACTACATATGATTCCAATTAGAAGCCATTAAGTGATAAAAATGCTGGGTTGTAGAATTACATTTTAATAATATTCATTAAAAAAGAAGTCCTTAAAATAATATTCGAGATAATATTAAAGCATAATTATTTCAAGAAATTGTTTGTTACGTTGTGTGTTTCACAATGAAATAGAAAAAACAAATCTAACAAAGCTCTAAACTTCATTGCGTGGATATTAGCTGGAGCAAATTTTTTTCCTCACCATTAAATATTATCAAAAGATACATGTGTTTATAAAAAAACAACTAACTAGCCATTTCAAAGCACAAACAAACCAACTCATTTGAATTTGGAATCTCAACCACCCAATAAGGGTCTTATTCGCCCTCTTACTATCTTATTGTTAGTTACAACATTGAACGGCTACAATGATTTTTTAAAGTAAAAAATCAAAATAACTTAATCAGGATATCTTTCACTAAAAAATAATATAATGGTAAATATTGTTCACTTATTTTAGAAAGATATATCATTTGTATTTACAGATGCATTAAATGTAGATTAGTGCACTTTTATTGAAACAATCTATAATACCACGTACATAACGTTGCCTTATCAATTCACTCCAGGTAAGGAATGAACTTTTGCTACTTACCTGTTTGACTTGTTTGTACTTGATGTCAATATGCTTGTCCACAGTCTTAGTAAGTGTCCTTTGTAAAAGGCGGTTAGAAAAATGTTATTCCTTGAGTGCCATCTTATTCGCTGGGTTTATATTTTTATCTAAAAAACTTTCTTTTTGATTTCTAGAAAAAAGACTTTTGGTTACTGTGAGGTTTACAAAGTTATGTATGTTTTCAGAAGCTCAATCTTATGTAAACTTTTGTGTCTGGTAGTAATACAATTAGTATTTGCACCAGATGCTGTAAAGGAAACACTGTAAGGCATAAATTGAGGAACAATCACGACATGAGAATGGGCAAATCTAAATAAGATGCAGAGATGTAGCAGAAATGAAATTCTAAAGCTGTATAAACTAAAGTTGATTTAGGGTGCCTAAGACTATATTTTTTTATTAATTATTGAATTAATATTGCATATAAATCTCATAAAATTCAACCAACTTATAATTCAACACTATGATCGCTAAGTTTGACTTTGGGTCATTAACATGGTGATGCTTTGTATGAACCACTAAACCACAAGCCAACAAACAAAAGACTCCAAAATGTTACAATTATTACCATAGTAAACCCAATGACTCTACACAGAATAAATTATTCTTTACTAGAAGAGCATATTGCTTACCCATATCCACAAAAAGAATGCAAGGTGGAAAGGTTTTTGCAGAACATATTCTTTTATATTATAACTTGTAGCATTGCTCCAACAAAACTTTTTGCACATTTTGGAAGATCAAATGGCAATAATTTTTGAAGAATTCAATTAGAAAATGTCCAAGATCATTGGCTCACATGATTAATGGTACCCTGTCCTATGAATCTAATATTTGTATGCACTTACAATTAAGGGAGAAAACAATATCCAAAGAATGTATACCACAAGAACCAACAAACAGTGTAATTGATAATCCTTGTTAGTCTAAAAAAACAACATTAGTGCTCCTTAAATCCTTCAGAGTTAATACAAATGTTGTATAACACAAGGCTCATGTTGTTGTCAATCAAGAAATAGTTTTGATTGAGAATGCCATCAGATCATTTCAATCTCATATAGTGATTAATGCACCAAACATAGGTGAAACAACTGCAATGACTTATATCATTTTACTAATGTTGTCATGTCAAAATCAATGTGATACAATTAAGTCACCTTTAAGAAGAATCTCATTGCAATTTCTATACAAGGTTGTCTGTCCTATCATTACTCATTCTAACTAAAATACCTTTGGTGATCATTGTTAACACCTGGACCATAATATGTAAATATGATGTAGTTTTGTAGAACAAATCTTCACGTGGGTGAGATCTATGCATCCAATGTAAAATTGAACTCGGTGAGGTATCTCACTAATAAGATCTTGCAAAATGTACTAGAAACGCAAGACAAAAACCAAAACTTTCATTACAAGAGTTTCTTTCCATTGATTACATTTTATAAATGAGCAAAGGAAACAAGCATTAAACTACCACACTAGCATCCTTAGGCCAAGTTTGTCGCGAGTAATTATGAATCTCTCTCTTTTTCATTAAACAAGGTGGCACAAGTTTGTATTGATCCAAGTTCAAAAGATACTACCAATTCATGTATGATATCACTATGAAAACCACCAAGATAGTGATAAGGCTAGTGTTGCAACCCCAACTTCCCAATGTAGGTGCATCAAACTGTCGAACAACGTGAAACCTTTAAACATCCTTGCAAGCTAGGGGTACCCCCACTACCACCAACTAGTATACAATACTACTACATAACAGTGGAAAGGTGAGGTCCTCAATGTTGCAAGTGCACCAATCACTCCAGCTTTAAATAGCCAAAGAAGGTGCACCCTCACCACCACAGAAATTGAATACACCTCAAGCAACTCTGCAAACACAGATGTTCATCACACCACCTAGATTTGTCTTGAATACATCAACACTAATTCCCATGCCTACAACCTCAGAGGAGTCAGACTCAAATGGGTTTAATCAAGGTAGACAAGAGACTGAAGGAGAAGATGTGTCACTCCCTAGTGATATGAAATTCATTGAGCTGCAATAAGAGAAGCCCCAACTCAAATTAGCTTATGGGGAAGTATAGGAATTGAATAAATTCCACCAAATACACTGCCATCACCACAGTTAAAAATAAATTAGAGTCTTGAAGAATGGGAGCATAGGATAAGGTTGTTTATGCTTCATATCATTAGTCTTTCTTCCTCCCATTCCTATTTCCTTCACCACACATCCCTTCCTAACGTTATGCAATATACAGCTTGTGAAGATGAATATGGAGAACTAGTCATCATGCTCTGTTTGGTGGGGTTTTACGTGAATGACATGTAATTTTAAATCAATCAGGTCTCGGGGAACTGGAAAAACTAGACAATAATTCATGATCTCATGTTATTCATGTAATTACATATGATATATTAATTGTTGGAGTTTTTCCAACCCCGACGACACCCATTGGCCTACACTAAACAACCCTATTTTTCCCTGACTGTTACACTTTAGATTACTCACATGGCCCTGGTTTTTTGTTAGTCATCGGGGAATATGGAGAACCAATCATCGTGCTATGATTTGTGGGGTTCTATAGGGATGTCATGTAATTTTAAGGCCATAAGGTCTTAGAGAGGGGTGAAAAGTAGGCTTCTTGCTGCAAGGATTATGCCTCTGGCAGGGATCTAGAGGAGTCCAAACTTAGGTGGCATGGCTAAATAGTTACAGTCCCTCTAATGAATTGTTTGAGTTGTAAATTTCTAAATCATAAATTTTTCTGAATGCTTTAGAGTTGTTGACGAACCAAGTGACTTATGTTTGGAGAACATTTTCAGATTTGTTTTCCTTCACATGATATGCACTCTAGGGGGCTTTGTTTATGGATGACAGAGATATTTGTGTCTCATTCTTTGCTTGTTTGAGGATATTTCTTCCATATATCTTTCCAGTCGCAAATAGGGCGAGTTCTTAGAGGCCACTTGATTCCTCCATTCCGTTGGCATTTTGATAGATTTTCTCCCTCCTTTTAGTCATTTCCTTCCCACAAAATTATAGATCAACTGCGTAGTTGGGGATGATATCTATTGGATGTATATTTAGAGGGCATGGATCCTCCCCATGTCTCTTGGCCCTAAGATGGAATTTTATTATAAGCATCATGTTGTTGCAACTTACATGGTGGTCTCATTGTCTTTCTTCACTACATTTGATGTCATTGGATGATGTTATCATGCTAATCTACATAGAGAAATTTGTCACAGTTAGAAGACCTCTATGCTCAGACTAGTGCTTTTTCAGTCTCAAGGGGATGTCCCTAATGGTTGTATTCTTTCACCTAATTGACAAATATTCATGTATTCCAAGGTGATGAGCACACAAAAGACTCCTTCTTGACCTGTTTGTAAACAATCAAGTGAGGGTGAGTGAAAATAATAATTTTTAGTCTTTGGGACCAGATTTTAGAGATGTGTAATACTGAAAATAAATGGATATGCATGAAATAATATGCATCTTAAAGTGAAAGAGATTCAACATAAATGCATAGGTAACCACGATACACCATGAGAGCAATTAAATCAGACATAGGATAATCTAAATGCATGGATTAAAATAAAATATTAATCATGTATGAGAGCATGGATTAAAATAAACTAAATGCTTCCATATATATCAGATATTACACATGATAATATGTCGATACATAATTTTAGCAGTTGTTTAATCTAAACCCAAATCAATCTTGACCTGAGATGACACTGAAAAAGGTCTTGTGGATGTACAAGTAGGATATGAATTGAAAACACTCTTCCTCTCTCTCTATAAATATATTTAATTTTCCACCCAATTTCTGTTGGCATTATGGCATTATGGACATGTGTTGAACTTGATGGCAACCCTCTCACAGAC
This sequence comes from Pinus tabuliformis, assembly GCA_031772625.1. NCBI lineage: Eukaryota > Viridiplantae > Streptophyta > Pinopsida > Pinales > Pinaceae > Pinus > Pinus tabuliformis. The sequence continues at coordinate 1,371,570,273 of CM062816.1, read as the reverse complement.
AGACATTTCTCTTGATGGGGACAAGAAGAGCCAAAAGGAGAGAAGAGGGGCCATTTACATATGCTTATTGGAACCTTTGAGCCATTGGGAGCTTATCGGAGCAATAGAGGCTCTTTCTCATATATAAAGAGCTTATCGGGAGTGATCAGGTCTCATATGCATGTATTAGTGTTATCGGGAAATGTTTGGGCGCTTAAAACCCATATATGTATGCATTATCACTATCGGGAGCTATCGGGCTTATTAAAACCCATATATATGCATTATATCCCCTTTTCGGCGGTTACATGAATAATATCATTGCGGCATCGAAGTTTCGGCATATCGCATAACAATTATATATATATATATATATATATGTTTCGGCATATCGGCGCATTGGGGTTTCGGCTGTGTAACCCGGAAGCATATCGCAATGGACCCGATGGTGGCATTAACTCTGGCTTATAATAATATCGCATCCGCAGTTCGGCATATATGCGCGTCGGACTTCGTTGAAACCTCCGATTGCGGTCGGACCCGATGGAGGCATCAAACACGGTTTATAATATATCGCGTCCGCAGTATATCGGAATACATAAAGGGTCACCCACCCCAATCCTCCAATTGCAAGCGGACTCGATGGTGGCATCAAACATGGCTTATAATAATATCACATCCGGCTATGTGACTTTGGTCAAATCCTCCGATTGCGATAAGAGGGGTCGGACCCGATGAAGGAATTAAAAGCATTTCATATTAAATCGCATCCGCGGTGTTCGCCCATAAGCCTCCCACTTCAAATCGCCGATAGCGATGAAAGGAGCGGACCCGATATATTAATAAAGGCTGGTTAATGGGGCATATCGCATCTGATCTATTGGATCGGATGTCGGGCATATATTGTTAGCGATGAGAGCGGACACGATATATTAATAAAGGCTGGTTAATGGGGCATATCACATTCGATCCATCGAATCGGACGTCGGGCATGTATTGTTAGCGATGAGAGCGAACCCGATATATTAATAAAGGCTGGTTAATGGGGCATATCGCATCCGATCCATCGGATCGGACGTCGGGCATGTATTGTTAGCGATGAGAGCGGACCCGATATATTATTAGTGTGGATGCATTATGTTAAAAGTCCGCATTTGTGGTTTTGGGACCATTTTCATAGTTTTTCCCGCTTAAGCCTATTCTTACGAGATTGGTCAAAACAGTTGCACCTCAGGTTTTTGGATCCTCTGGTTTCGATTCATGGTATTATCAAAAGCATGATTATATAAAGAAAAAGGGGATCCGGTGGCAAAGTATCGATTATGAATTGAAGATCTTAAGGAAACTGTGCAGCCGCAGACACGCAAAAGACAGAAGTCTCTTCGGGTGTGGAGAATCGCTATTCAGGAGGTGATGTGGGAGCGGTCACCCACAGGTTCTTTTTAACAAAGCTGCAATCATTTCTTATATATGCTCTAGCCGCTTCTGCTGTTTACTAAAGGGTTCTAAGTGCGCAATATTAAGTTTTTTTTGTTTAGCCTTCGGGTGTGCAGCAGTATGTAAATCCTCTGTTTGGGTCTTGATATCAGCCTCTGTTGTCTATATCGGGTGATAACTGTCATGTATATGGGTCTGGTGCTTGGGTTGGCCTTTGAGTGATTTTGATAGATCTGCTGTTTGGGTAATTCTGAAGATTTGTTTGTACTTGATGACCATTTTATCTTCTTGGATCCAGTCTGAAAATTAATGAAACGTGGTCCCTAAATGAAGTAGGGGGTTGTAGCTCCCTTCCAGGAGAGACTGGAGAACGAGAGAGAGTTGTACCTCTCTGCAGGTTGCAGCTTGCGTAGTGGTAAAGGACTGCACTAGTACAAAATCATTGTAAAAGAAATTCTATTTGAAAGAAGATAGAGACATATTGCAGCAGGTGGTTTTCACCCACATTAGGTTTCCACCTTATATCTGGTGTTCCTTTGTGTGACTATCTGTTTTTTACTGTTCTTGATTCATTATTATATGGTTCTGATATACAAGTTAATTATCAATATCAGAAGAATACTTTAAAGCATAAGTCTGGATGGTTTATTGAAAAGAAATTAATAATACTGATTCACCCCCCCCCCCCCCTCAGTATTATTTCCAACAATTTCCTATTATGCACATGGTCATACATATAAAGTTATCATTCACCTACATATTCAATTAGTCTTTAGAAGGAACCCCACTTTTATATACACGTGTGCACCTGCATATTTAGTGAGGCTTTCGAATGCACCCCACTTTTAATTACAGTCTTTTGACACAGACGCTTCCCTTCTACAGGGACCTAATCAAAGGAACTCTCCTTTTTCTGTGGTCCATTAAATTTGTAGTTTCTCGAGTTCGTGTGATAGTCATTTCATCCCATCCATAGATCCCAAGTTCCTATTCACACAACGATCATAAAGATCTTCTTTAGTGTATTACATTTAGGTCTTTGTAGCCATTGGTACACAACTCCTTATTAATATATTAACATGAAAACAAAGTGTTAGGTTCTATGAATCTAATGTGTTACTTGTTTCGAATAGATTTTAGTCATAAGATGCAAAAAAAGTAATGTATCTTCTATTATTAGTCAGATAAACAGTGGCTATAGCTACAGAGCATGACATGGGTTAGTTTATATAGAATTGAATCATTTTTTACTATATATGCATTTACCTAGACATATATGGTGCCTGGACGTGTAGTTGCTTTCAAAAGGTAATTTGTGGCCAAGCAAAAGACATCCTTTGAGTTGGATATCTCACAACCCATGAACCCACCGAATTCCAAAACACTCAATGATAGCATTGTTGTGGTGAATGCCATTGGAAACCCAAATTTAACATTCTCTCCTAAATCATAGTATCATCCAACCAAGTCCACCTATAAAATAAAAAACGAAATAATAAAATTTGGAAGTGCAAAGTGGTTTGCACCTCTTGAGACATTTTCTCCCTTTTTACATTCAATAAAGACACCAAACGAGGCTGATACTTCCACCACCCTATGTTGTAGAATGCTCTTCTCACTACAACAATGAAAACATGACCTCTGATTATCCATGGAAAATTCCATGATCATCAAAGGAATTTACTTGTTAATAACACCATTGGGAAGTCCAAGGAAGTACAAGAAAGATGTCTCTTCTGAATGTTATATTTCATAGTCTAATCCATGTAAAAACAAACTCTATAGCAATGAGAACTAAAATAAAACCAACTGTATATAAACACCCAACTCGAGTTTTTGAATCTCTTTGGCTCCTTACTAAAAAATAAGTTCTAATTCAACGTGGTCCTATTTCTAAGGCAAATAAGAATACAAAACAATTCTCTAGATTGGGACTATTAAGGATAGAACAAAACATGGGTGGGACTAATGAAAATCAATTCCAAACACCAAAACTCCAAATCATTACTGAAATGAAATGGAATATTTCCCCTAAACATTTATAGGACGAAGATATAATACTTTCTTCTTTTAACTAGCACTAATAAAATCTAATAAGCTAAAGAACTTGTTAAAACTTAAGCATGTATGCATCTATATACCATGGTGTATAGGGAATACTATAAAAAACATGAAGAAAAGATGAGAGTAGTAGTATAACACATGAAAGGAATGATTGCATACATGCTGAGAAAACCCATCTAATAGAGCAAAGTCTCTTCTCCAAGTCATATGTTGACTTCCAGGGAGCTTTCCTGAGCATTGGCCTTCATAGAAAAGTATGGCTTTGGAGAGAGCATCTCTATAGTGATGGGAAGTTCCATGGAACTTGTGCTTTGGGGGCTTGGAGTGTTGATATCTCTCTATAGTATAATTTTCGCATAATCATTTCGATCATTAGGAAATTGGTCCATGTTGTTTGGGCCTCCCACCATAGCTCCCACCAAGATGTTGGGATTGGGTGCATTTGAGATACTCCAGGGAGAAGAGAGCAAATATAATTGTTAGCATGTCCTTTGTAGTCATGAAGAGACTTCAATTTCGTAGCAAGAACTCCTACAGACATTCAAACCGTGCAATAGCTTACAAATGCAAACCCAGTAGGTAAAAAATCAAATGAATGTGCTAACAATCACTAAATCACCACCCAACAAAAGGAAAGAGATGTCATCATAACTTTGATAGGAGGACTTGAGCACCTACATGTTTATTGTCCCACCAAAATATATTTTTTGATTCATTAGCTCCTAATGACTAGTCTTTTGATTGAATAAAATTTAGATAAGTTGGGTTCTATGTTTCCTTATGCAACCAAGCAACTCCCTAAAGTAGTTCATCCTGAGATGATGCCAAAAGCGAGTCATAAATCTTCCAACCTCATTTGGCAGGCTAAGAAGCAGCTCAAAATTTGACATTATATTTAACAGTACCTCATATCGAGAGTATGAGCAATAGAATGGATAGACTCTAGATCTTAGTGAGTCACTATAAGCTCCACTGTGCTTATCAGCAAATTCAAATACCTAAGAATCCCAAGACAACAAGGTTAGTTGTGGGGATTTCTAGTGAATGCTTACAATGTAAACTTAAAAGAGGTAACCATTTTAGTACTTACCCTCATGGAAGTATGAATAAATTGTTTGGAATATGAAGTATCAGATGTGTGAAATACAAGGGATTCAACTACAAGTGATGCAACTGTTTCAGCAGCAACATCTGAACCAGGATGTTGGCTGTCAATTTTATAAATAGTGCAAATTGTGTCCATATCTTCTGGCCTTTCCCAACATTTGTGATCAGTGTTGGGATCCCCTACTTGATGCAAGTTTGAACATTAAATAGATTTTAGCCATAAGATGAAAAACAAGTGCATCATTGTGGTGAATGCCATTGGAAACCCAAATTTAATGTTCTCTCCTGCAACATAGTATCATCCAACCAAGTCCACTTGCAAAATAAAAAATGAAATAAGGAAAATTGGAAGTGCAAAGTGGTTTTCACCTCTTGAGACACTTTGTCCATTTTTACACTCAATAAAGACACCAAAAGAGAGACTACCACTTCCACCACCTTGTGTTGTAGAATTCTCTTCTCACCACAACAATGACAGCATGATTATGATTATCCATGGAAAATTTCATGATCTTCATAGGAATTGACTTGTTAATTTTAGCAACCAAGCACCATGAATGATTTTATAATTTTTAAAACGGCTGATTGTTAAATAGGTTTTGATGGATAGCTTATATCAAGAAAGGATCAAGTGAGGAGTTGGACATATTTCAATCAAGGTAGACATTCTCACAACACTCCATTTTTATTCACTGTATGATCAACACACTTATATTGAATTTGATGTTATTTACCATATTAAATGAATTGCAAGCTAGGATAATGCTAACAAAGTAAGAACCTAATTTGTGCATATGAAATTTTCCCTTTGCAGTAGCTTTCTTGTAATTAAGTGACACTTTTTGTAACGTAACTGCGACATCAAAACTAGTCCACACAACTGCAACAAACTCCTAGATATAATATATGCCAATCGATATCTTTGTTTGTTAACTATGAGTTGTGACTTAAAATTACAAGTAGATCAACAACTTATAGGTTAACCATTTTATCAGATTAAGCACAAATGAATTGAATATCTCGTGACTAGATCTCCCTAGTGGAACTTGACCTACTAATGACAGTTTTGAATCCCTCATTATAAAACTACATGGGAAATATTTCCAGCTGTCCCTATGAAAGAGTCTGTCATAGAACATGTGACACATTGAAGACTCCAAAGGAGCAACACATTGGCATAACTATACGGAATTCCAAGGAAGTACAAGCAATATGTCTCTTTTGAATGTTAGATTTCACAGTCCAATGCATGAAAAAACAAACTCTATAGCAATGAGTATTGAAATAAAACCAATTGTCTATAAACACCCAACTCGAGTTTTTGAATCTCTTTGTCTCCTTACTAAAAAATAAGTTCTAGTTCAACCTGGTCATATTTAAGGCAAAGAAGAATACAAAGACTTATCCACATTGCGAATATTAAGGATAGAACAAAAACACAAATCAGGTGGGACTAATGCAAGTCAATTCCAAACACCAAAACTCCAAAGCATTACTGAAATGAAATGGAATCTTTCCCCTGAAGATTTATGGGACGAAGATAGAATACTTTCTTATTTTAACTGGCACTAAGAAAATCCAATAAACCAAAGGACATGTTAAAACTTAAGCATGTATGCATCTATATACCATGTACAATAGGGAATATTTAAAAACATGATGAAAAGATGACAATAGTAGTATAACACATGAAAGGAATGATTGTATACATGCTGAGAAAACCCATATGATAGAGGAGAGTATCTTCTCCAAGTCATGCATTAACTGCTAGGGAGCTTGTCAGAGAGTTGTCCTTCATATAAATCTATGGCTTTGGAGAGAGAATCTCTATAGTTATGGGAAGCTCCATGGAACTTGGGCTTTGGGTGCTTGGAGCGTTGATAGCTCTCTATAGTACAATTTGCTCGTAATCATTTCGGTCATCATGAAATTGAGCCACGCTATCCAAGCCTCCCACCACAACTCCCACCAAGATGTTGGAATTGGGTGCATTTGAGATACTCCAGGGAGAAGAGAGCAAATATAATTGTGAGCATGTCCTTTGTAGTCATGAAGAGACTTCACTTTTCGTAGCAAGAACTCCTGCACACATTAAAACCATGAAATAGCTCACAAATTCAAACCCAATAGGTACATAATCCAATTGAAACCTAGTGAGTATATAATAATGTGATAACAATCACTAAATCACCACCCAACAAAAAAAAATAGATGTTTTTATACCTTTTATAGGAGGACTCGAGCACCTGCATGTTTATTATCCCACCCAAATATATTGTTTGATTCATCAAATCCTAATGACTGCCCTTTTAACTGAATGTAATTTAGATAAGTTGGGTTGCATGTTTCCTTATGAAACCAAGCAACTCCCCAGAGTAGTTCAACCTGAGATGATCCCAAAAGAAAGTGAGTCATAAATCTTCCAACCTCCTCTGGCAGGCTAAGAATCAACTCAAAATTTGACATTATGTTTAACAATACCTCATATCCATAGTATGAGAAATAGAATGGACATAATCCATATCTAAGTGAGTCATTATAAGCTCCTCTGTTCTTATCGACAAAATCAAATACCTGAGAATCCTAAGGCAACAAGGTCATCTGTGGGGATTTACAGTGAATGCTTACAATGTAAAATTAAAAGAGGTAGCCATTTTAGTACTTACCCACATGGAAGTATGAATAAGTTGTTTGGATTATGAAGGATCAAATGTGTGAAATACAAGGGATGCAACTACAAGTGATGCAGTTGTTTCAACAACAACATATGAACCAGGATGTTGGTTGTGAATTTTATAAACAATGCGAGTTGTGTCAATATCTTTTGGCCTTTCCTAGAATTTGTGATTAGTGTTGGGATTCCCTACTTGAAACAAGTTTGAACATTGAATATATTTATCCATAATATGAAAAAAAAGTGCATCATTTTGGTGAATTCCATTGGAAACCCAAATTTAATGTTCTCTCCTGCATCATAGTATCGTCTAACCAAGTCCACCTGCAAAATAAATAATGAAATAATGAAAACTGGAAGTGAAAAGTGGCTTGTACCTCTTGAGATGTTTTGTCCCTTTTTACACTCAATAAAGACACTAAAAGAGAGACTGCTACTTTCATCACCCTCTGTTGTAGAATGCTCATCTCACCACAATAATGACAACATGACTTTGATTATCCATGGAAAATTTCATGACCTTGACAGGAATTGACTTGTTAATTTTAGCAACCAAGCACCATGAATGATTTTATAATTTTTAAAATGGTTGATTGTTAAATAGGTTTTTCTGGACAACTTATATCAAGAAAGGATCAGGTGAGGAGTTTGATATATTTCAATCAAGGTAGATATTCTCACAACACTCCATTTTTCTTCATTGTATGATCAACACACTTATATTTAATTTGACGTTATTTTCCATATTAAATAAATTTCAAGCTAGGATAATGCTAATATAATAAGAACCTAATTTGTGCATATGAAATTTTCCCTTTGTGGTTACAACTTCCCTGTATTTAAAGGACACTTTTTGTGACCTATAAACAACATTAAAACTATTCCACACAATTGTAACAAACTCCTAGATATAATATATGCCATATGGATATCTTTGTTTGTTAACTGTGAGGCGTGACTTAAAATGACAAGTAGATCAACATCTTATAGGCTAACCATTTTATGAGATTAAGAAAAAATGGATTGAATATCTTGTGACTAGACCTCCCTAGGTTCACTTGATGTACTAATGACAGTTTTGAATCCATGATTAAAAAACTACATGGGAAATATTTCCAGCTATCCGTATGAAAGATTCTATCATAGAACATATGACGCATTAAAGACTCCAAAGGAGCAACACATTGGCATAACTATAGGGAAGTCCAAGGAAGTACAAGCAATATGTCTCTTCTAAATGTTAGATTTTAAAGTCCAATGCATGAAAAAACAAACTCTACAACAGTGGGAACTGGAATAAAACAAACTATTTATAAACACCCAGCTCGAGTTTTTGAATCTCTTTTGATCCTCACTAAAAAATAAGTTCTAGTTCACCTTGGTCCTATTTTTAAGGAAAATAAGAATAGAAAGACTTATCCACATTGTGAATATTAAGGATAGAACACAAACACAACACGGTGGGACTAATGCAAATCAATTCCAAACACTAAAACTCCAAAGCATTACTGAAATGAAATGGAATCTTTCCCCTGAAGATTTATGGGATGAAGATAGAATACTTTCTTATTTTAACTGGCACTAAGAAAATCCAATAAACTAAAGAAATTGTTAAAAATTAAGCATGTATGCATTTATATACCATGGCCTATAGGGAATACTATAAAAACGTGAAGAAAAAATGACAATAATAGTATAACAAATGAAAGGAATGAATGCATACATGTTGAAAAAACCATCTGATAGAGTAGAGTCTCTTCTCCAAGTCATGCGTTGACTTCAAGGGAGGTTGCCAGAGAGTTGTACTTCATAGAAAAGTATGTCTTTCGAGAAAGCATCTCGGTATTTATGGGAAGCTCCATGGAACTTTGGATTTGGGTGCTTGGAGTGCTGATAGATCTCTATAGTATAATTTACTCGTAATCATCTCAGTCATCAGGTAATTGATCCATGTTATCCGGGCCTCCCACCACAACTCCCATCGAGATTTTGGGATTGGGTGCATTTGAGATACTCCAGGAAGAAGAGAGAAGATATAATTGTCAATGTGTCCTTTGTAGTCATGAAGAGACTTCACTTTTCGTAGCAAGAACTCCTGCACACATTCAAACCATGCAATATATGACAAATTCAAGCCCAGTAGGTATAGAATCAAATTGAAACCAAGTGAGTATATTATAATGTGCTAACAATCACTAAATCACCACGCAACAAAAAAAATAGATGTCGTTATACCTTTGATAGGAGGACTCGAGCACCTGCATGTTTATTGTCCTACCCAAATATATTGTCTGATTCATTAGGTCCTAACGACAGAGATTTTGATTGAATGTAATTTAGATAAGTTGGGTTGTGTGTTTCCTTATGCAACCAAGCATCTCCCAAGAGTAGTTCATCCTGGGATGATCCCTAAAGAAAGTGAGTCGTAAATGTTCCAGCCTCATCTGACAAGCTAATAATCAGCTCAAAATTTTACATTATATTTAACAGTACCTCATATCCAGAGTATGAGCAATAGAATGGACAACCTCGAGATATAAGTGAGTCACTATATGGCTCCTTCATGCTTATTAGCAAAATCAAATACCTGAGAATCCTAAGGAAACAAGGTCAGTTGTCGGGATTTGCAGTGAACACTTACAATGTAAACTTAAAAGAGGTAACCATTTTAGTACTTACCCTCATGGGAGTATGAATAAGTCATTTGAAATATGAAGGATTAGATGTGAGAAATACAAGGGATGCAGCTGCAAGTGATGCATTTCTTTCAGCAACAACATCTGAACCAGGATGTTGGCTATCAATTTTATAAACAATGTGAGCTATGTCCATATCTTCTGGCCTTTCCCAACATTTGTGATCAATGTTGGGATCCCCTACCTGACACAAGTTTGAAAATTGAATAGATTTTAGTCATAAGATGGAAAACAAGTGCATCGTTGTGGTGAATGCAATTGGAAACCCAAATTTAATGTTCTCTCCTGCATCATAGTATCGTCCAACCAAATCCTCCTGCAAAATAAGGCCGAACCCATTATTTGTGCTCTTCTTCTATTGTTGGAACGAGTCTTCAATTGGTTCAGAGAGCTCCTCAAAAGAATCTAGGCGGACTGAGATGTGAGGTGAAGGTAACTTGTTGCTCTCGGATAGTCTCCGAGGATGTAATCTATCTACAAGGGCCCAAAGGCAAACACGTACCCAATTTATATGCTAGAAAACCTTTTTTGAAAACCCTAATCCATAGGGCCAAAAATATGAATATTGGATTAGGCATTGGAAACCAAAAGCAAACAAGGAAGATTTCTCGAAGAAAAAAAATCATATAATCATTTGATGTTGGTAGCTGCTGGGATTGGGAAGCATGTTGTAAGAGACCTTTAATGCATACCTGAGATTGAGCAAAAGACAAAAGCGTTGCACACTACTTTTGTAGTGTTGGAACCCTTACAAGTAGTTGTGCCCCACCTCATATTGCAAGTATTCAGGCCAGCTCTGTTCTATCACATGACAGTTATAACCATATTTTTGATCAATGGTGCCAAAAATTTTATTCTTCTAACATCAGATTATACGATTATATGAATACATGTAAGACAAGAGCGGAGTTGATTTTAAAGGGGAACACCTTACGAAGTAATTATATATTTACAAATATAAAGGTAAGGAATGAACCCATTTAAAAAACCATTTAAAGTCAATATATATTAATTTATATAGTCTCCTCTCTTTTTTTGTTGTAATATCCAACCATGATTTCTATTGATATTAAAAAAATTAAATTATAGTTGATATTCTTTGTGGCATACTATTGACTTTGTCAAGCAGAAGTTAGTACCCACACAAAACCAAGAGTAATGACTGCCCCGACATACAACAAATACCATTGGTACTAGCAAGTAGATATAACAACTACACAAGGCAAACCACGAGCGACACATACATACTATGGAAATGGAAACAAACATAACATAAGAAAACTAGAAAACATGAGAGCCCATAATAGAAACCTTGATAGTGGAAGAGCACAGGTAGAATAATTCATCAAGGATGATCATTGGATGGTCTGGAGACGAATTGCCACTGACCATGCTCAGTGGTATAGCATCGATGATCACTTCACCATCTGGGGTGCTATTGAGTCAATATCTGAATACAAATTGATGTAGTGCTCTATTTTGTTCCATCAAAACACGATGCCATCCATATCATATATGATATCCCACATAATGCATTTGAAGTCCTCCTGACCCACAATTAACTTTTGATTATCAACCTATTTTTCCCTTGGCACCATGTGGAGCTAAGAGGCCATCTGTCTATGTGATAATATTGAGTGTAGGAAATATAGCTGACGCTTTCTCCATTTGCCTGAGTTTGATACCCACTATGTTTTCCTTTCACAAACCTCAAAATCTGAATGATACCGTTTTTCACCAATTTCTTTTCCTCCAGGTATCAAATTTCCTATTGAACCTCTAAAGGAATAACATCATAAAAAATTTCCAGTGATTCCCAACAAAAGAGATGACATTTTATGGATGAGGACGCCACTAATGAGCCTCCTCTTCTACTAATGAGTTGTTTCTGTGGTGCCATCGAACAAAAGAACTTACAATAAAACTTGACCAACAAAAATCAGTACAACCGACAATTGACATTACGATGAACAATTGGGTCAAGCTGAGATAGAAAACCCTTAATTCCTAGAAGACCAGACAAAACTAGAGGTAAGAAAGACCCAGTGTAAACATCATCCACCTACCCATAATAAATAATATGCCAACCAAAAAAGACTCTGTATTGAATAGGACTTAGAACCATAAACAATTCCTCCTCCTGAGACATCATAACTACCCCTTGATCAATTCGAAAGCTCACAGTATTAAAACCAAATCGAAAATGACACATTGTACTAGACCCTAATAGCCAAGACTAGCAGTTGAAGGATAAGCTGAAAGGTTCGAGGGATTGCAAGTTTGTTAACGGAAGTACCACAACCAACTCAAAAGAAGGGCTAGAGGAGGAGTTATGCAGAAAGCACAAAAAATATATTTTATGGCCTCTCATGACCATACAACCCTGTCGATGACAATGATAGAGTGGAGAATAGAAAGAGGAGACCGCCCAAAATAACCAACACCCATAACTATATGTCTCATCAAATCTCGGACTAGGATGTATCGCAAAAAAGCACAACTACACAATCCAAAATGACATTGTATACAATTAAAAGACCCAGACTGACCACATGTACTCCCTAAGCCCGAGTAGATTGTCAAGTTCCTGCTCAACGCTGGTTGAAGGATGGAGATAAGTACAATTTGTGAAGTAAGGTTACCTCACAGAACACAATCAACCAACACATACCTTCAAAGAGTTAGAATGGTTTGGAACCACCCTACAGACACTGACACTCGCCACCACCCTACGCGCTCAGTAGGGCCTGTATATAACAAGACCAACGAGGTGAGGTTAAACCATGAACCATAACAAAGCCTTTGACATTCCTTCACCACGGGCCAAGTGTTAAACCCCATATTGTGATTTTCTTACCAAAAAACACCGATGATTCATGTACCATAAATGTAGGTCGATCGCCTGTCAGGGAAAATCAGCCCTATCTCCAATCTCCCACAAACCTGTTCCTCCATACCAACTTCAAAAACATCAACTTCTTGTTTGATGGTGTTCTTTGAACCCACTACTTTGTACCATAATCTTGTGAAATAAATGCCACAAATAAAACAACATACATCACCCACACATAATGCTTTTGGCCTCCTCCACGCGTGAGGGATTTTGTGCTAAGCAGGTGGCTTGGCACTATCCCCAGGGTCTCCACCCCTTTGGCCAACAAAACTCTTTGCATGCTACTCATTATTTACTTGTTGCCCGTTCGCCAGAAAAATTGCCTATCCCAATGACAGTTTAGAGTCAACTAAACACCCCATCAGAAAATTAATCTATATAATCTCACTCACTAGGAGTAAATGTACGAACAAATACCTTGCCAACTTTAGAATTTGAATATAATATTTTATTTCAATTCAATTGACCACCACTCACCGAACCATGGAATTAAAAATAAATTTAATGCTTCAACACAATACATGACCCATGTAAAAAAGAACATGGCACATTTAATATCTAAATTAATTTTATTGTATGTTATAATCTTTTTAAAATCAAACACCAATATGATATGAATGATGATATGTGTATGTGAATTTTGTCAATTATGATTCACGTAGAAGGCTGAGAAGGCTGAGATCAGCTAGGCACCGCTCCGTCTAGTAGGGCTAGTGTCACCCTTCCAACCAGGGGTTAAATTTGACGCCCGTCTGCCCGTTTTTAGCTCTTTTACACGTAAAATACGTTCACATTTCAAATATCCACGTCAACCGTAACTTGCTATTAATTTTTAAAACCGTCAATTTGACGGGCAGGTTTGTAAATGAAAAGTTTTAAGTTTTTTTTTAATAATTTTTTTGATATATATATATATTATATATATATTTAACATCCAACTTCCAAGTCGGGATCGGACCGTCGGTAATAGGAATGAAGTGACTGTAGTACTAGTCTGTGGCTCACTGGCTGTAGGCTGTAAGTTGGCGTGACGCGTCCACCAACTTTCACGAATTGAAATAAATTCTGAGCCTGGAGCATTTACCACTGTGACTGTTCCGCCACCCGCGTGTTCAAGTCTCAAGATATGGAAAGATATCATATGGATTCTGGAAACAAGAAACTTAATTAACAAGTTACAAGTCCATCGCCGATGGGGCAGTGCCGCAGTGGGCATCTCGATTCTCCGGCTTTATATTTCTAGCGCTTTTATCTTCGTAAAAGCTCTCCCCTTCTCCGCTTGAATCCGTTGGAGCTTTTTCCGTGACTTGCTCTGCTCTCGCCTCTGTCATATAGATAGCATGGGCTGCTGTTTGGCGTATTTGGCTGC